>PVJN01010793.1:0-56088 GCA_004026805.1 Lasiurus borealis
AAAGTTCTGTGTTTTAGAACAAAAGAGTCTGGGATCTTTGGGGGTGTCTCTCTCTCTCTCTCTCTCTCTCTCTCTCTCTCTCTCTCTCTCCACACACTCACACACACACACACACACTCCTTCCTCCCCTCTTCCCTGGCCTAGCGAATCTTCACACAGATAGTTAACCCTAGCTCCTTGCTGGAGTGGCCTCTGTTTTGTTTGTTTGTTTTTGTTTTTTCTCTCACATGGTTTTTTCCTAATCTCTAAACCCACAGTCAGACATCCCCCCCCCGAGGGGTCCCCAGGGGTCCCGGATTGTGAGAGGGTGCAGGCTGGGCTGAGAGGCCCCTCCCCCTTCGTGCATGAATTTCGTGCACCAGGCTTCTAGTTCACTTATATTAAACAAAGTTAACCTCATCAAAAACTTCATAAATTCACATAAATACATGCAATTAAACAAAAACTTTAGCATCTTATTTTTAAATTCTTAGACTATAACTTTCTCCAAAGGCTATAATTTCCTGCCCCATTATCAGCAATAGTTACAGTTCAATTTAACGACATCAACTGTTTTACTTTTATTTTTAATCAATTAATTAATTAATTAATTAATTTTTATTGATTTTTAGAGAGGAAGAGAGAGGGAGAGAGAAATATTGGTGTGAGAGCAAAACATTGACTGGCTACCTCCACCATCAGCCTTTTATATCTTAAAAAAAATAAGTGAAAATTACAACTTCTTACCAAAACGTTTAGTATTTTCCAAATTTCAAATATTTGCTTCCCCACTCTCCATCCCCTTGAGTTATGGGGCATTTCCAATAAACTAAGAAATTACCACATCTCACGGGCAATGTTCAACAACAATCCCTTGATGCATAAAATTTTAGCTATGTCCCCAGTTATTTTAAAACATAAAAAAATGGCTATCAACCTAATTCTTATAAGTTAGAAATATTACATTTAAGAATGAACATGAGGATTTCAAGTATCCCCAATTTAGGTTTTTATACCTTTGGTAAGCCATGTTAATATTTCTTTTCTTTTTTTTTTTTTAATCCTGACTAGAGGATATGTTTATTCATTTTTTTTAGAGAGAGAGAAACATCGATGCTAGAGAGAAATATTGATTGGTTGCCTCCTGTAGGTGCCCTGACTGGGGATGGAACTGGTCTATTCCTGGGTATGTGTCCTGATCAGGAATAGTTCATGCAACCTTTTGATATATAAGAGGAAGTTCCCTACCAACTCAGGCTCCTGGACTGGGCAAACCATGTTAATCATGTTAATATCTCTTAATCACCAAACATACCTAGCTCATTAAATTTTGAGTCCTTCTAATTTCATTTAGTATGATGTTGGTACTTGATAAATATTTGTGGAATGAGTGAATCCTTCTGTGATTCTTTTTTTTTTTTTTACTTTGGAAGTGACTCAGTATTGAATGCATCAAGATTATGATACTTGATGCAGCCTTGAAAAAGCATAGCCAAGTCTTTAACAGTCTTTCCTCAGAATGAAAATGTTCTTTAATTGGCCCTGAACAACCCGGAAGACACTACCCACAAGTATATATTGAGTACTTGACAGATGGCTAGTCAGACTAAAGAATTGAAGGCAAATTTAATAATAGCCCCTTGTGGTTCGTGGTTACCTCTGGTATTGGATCTGGCAGGCCTATAGGTTTTATTAAAAGCTGTCTGCCTCTCTCACTTTGTTTTAGAAAGTAGCTATTTTGATTAGTTCCATCAACTCTTATAAATAAAATTTCTTTTGTGTATTTTTCATATATATATATATATATATATATATATATATATATATATAAATAATTAGATTTATCTATGATGACTCTAAAGATTAGTATAGTAAACCCAACTGACTTGCCCAGCACAGTTTGGGGGGAATTTATGTGTATCGTTTATGGAACTTTTAATATAAGGTCAGTTTTTCATTTCAACAACTGACGTAAAAGGAGTGAGCCTGTGTGGCTGAATTAGGGAAGCATGAGGGGTCTGTCCTCTGCTCAGACAGGCTGGCCTGCAAGCCAGTCTTTCATTTATTTATTTATTTATTTTAAATATATTTTATTGATTTGTTACAGAGAGGAAGGGAGAGGGATAGAGTTAGAAACATCAATGAGAGAGAAACATTGATCAGCTGCCTCCTGCATGCCCCTCATTGGGGAAGTGCCCCTGACCAGAATCGAACCTGGGACCCTTCAGTCCACAGGCCGACGCTCTATCCACTGAGCAAAACTGGTTTCGGCCAGTCTTTCTTTTGATGGCCTCCTCCTCCTCCTTCTAGAACCTGGTACCTTGGGGTAGCCCCTGGCTCTGTGGGGGCCTCAAAGTTTTTTTCCCAGAATTCTCCATTCTCCTAGCTTCTTCCTGCTCTTCCCTCTCCAAGTAAAAAAGTACCTGGATGATGTGCGATAACCTCCCTTGGACTCTTCCTCATGCTATAGATGCGAAAACGAAGACGTTACAAAGAACGAGGGCGGGGAAGACAACGCATATTCCCTATGTCAGTGGTTCTCAACCTGCGGGTCCCGACCCCTTTGGGGGTCGAAGGACCCTTTCACAGGGGTTGCCTAAGACCATCTGAAAATGCAGATATTTACATCACGATGCATCAGAGTAGCAACATTTCATGGTTGGGGGGTCACCACCGCATGAGGAACTGTATGCAAGGGTCGCGGCCTTAGGAAGGTTGAGAACCCCTGCCCTATGTGCTTGCTAGACACTGGATGCTCAGTCAGAGTACCGCCTGCATGAATGAATGCAGTACACACCCCAGGCAAGTAAGTGGCATTCCATGTGTATTTTTTGAATGGGCAAATACGCGAGCCCCTCTTTACCTTGTGGAGCAGGTATTACAGTCCCTTAGCACAGAGGGGAAAACTGACACTTGGATAAGTTATAGGACTTCCTTCAGGCGGAGCACATACAACCCTACAGCATTTAATTTTTTTACTGGCTTAGCTGTTTCATTTCTTGTCTTGCTTCCTGTGCCCTCCGGGGCTTGCTCTTCCCCGTGCAAAGCCAGGGATCCGCTGACATGACCACCACCAGCTTTACCATCAGCGGCTGCCAAGGCAGCGTGGGCAGCTGCTGCTGGCCTTGCTGCCACCCCCAGCCCTTTCCCGAGAATCTTGGGATTTCAATGCCAACTTTCCGGGGGAATAGTGTCAGACACCAACTCCCAGACATGGCTCCCTGGAAATCTCACGCTGTGCAGGAGAGATTTTGTTTTGCTATTTTAGCCACATTTTTTTTAAAAAAGCAAAAACCATCCACAGCAGATTTTTCTTTTTTCCCCCCCCTGGGGTCTGGACAATTACGCAAAACGACGCGTCCCCTTATACATTCAAACGTCAACCCTGCTCGCAGGCTCTCCTGCGAGGAGGAGCGAGCAGACCGCTGATCTGTGGGTGCCCGGGCCCCGGTGTCACGATGGGAGACTCGTAGGAGAACCTCAGGAACTGGCTCCTCCTCCCCCTCTCCCTCCACCCCCACCCCTCCCCTCCTCCCCTCGGCACCCTCCCCGCTCCCCGGCCGGGTCTGCAAAGCCAGGCTCCGGAGGAAAAGGAGCTGCACAGGGAAACATGGCTCCGTGATCGGCCGCACCCGCACCCCGCGCTGCGCTAGAGCCCGAGGACGCAGGCCGGCCGCTCGCTCCCCCCCAGAAGTTGGGGGGCGGCTCCGAAGTGCCCGGCGCCGGGCCCGGGGCGCGGGCCGCTCCCGCCTCCTCCCGGCGACAGGAGTCCGAGCCGCAGCGGAGAAGAGGAGCATCACCACCTGCGGTTCCCGGCGCGGGCAGCGCGGCCGGAGGGGCTGGAGAGAGAGAGAGAGAGAGAGAGAGAGAGAGAGAGAGCGAGAGAGAGAGAGCGAGCCGGAGAGGGGCGCGCAGCCGGAGGGGCTGGAGAGAGAGAGAGAGAGAGAGAGAGCGAGGGAGAGAGAGAGAGAGAGCGAGCCGGAGAGGGGCGCGCAGCCGGGGCCGGGGCTGCTCGGGTGCGGGGGACGCCAGCCGTCAGCGGAGCCCGGAGACCCGGCCGGAGGGAGGGAGGGAGAGAGAGAGAGAGAGAGAGAGAGAGAGAGAGAGAGAGAGAGAGAGAGAGGCAGAGGCTGCCCGGGAGGGAGGGAGGGAGGAGGCGGCTGCGGCAGGTGAGCCTCCACCCGGCCTCCCGGCTCCACTCCCGGAGGCGGACTCCGCCACCGAGACTCCCTCCCGAGCCCCGAGGCGGGGGCCAGGCGGGGCTCTGACGTCACCCCCCGCCCCCCCTGGCTGGGCGCGGGCGGGAGCGGGCCCGGAGGCAGAGATCCACCGCCGCTCCGGCCGCAACTCTCAAACTCGGCGGCTCCGCTGCCCGCGCAAGTCCGGGCAAACTTGGCTTCCCCGCGGCCCTCTCTCTCTCTCGCTCTCTCCTCTCTCTCTCGCTCTCTCTCTCGCTCTCTCCTCTCTCTCTCGCTCTCTCTCTCTCTCCTCGCTCTGCAGCCCTCGTGCGGCGCTCGGCCAGCCTCGCGGTGGCCCCCCACTTTCGCCCGGGACGGCAGCCTCCGGAGATGCGGCCCCCCGGGTCCGGGCCGCGCGGCGGGCTCGCACTGGCCGGGTGGGGGCCGCGCTGACGATCCGGAGGGAGAGGCTCTCAAGTTGGAAGCTCAGACCTCGGGGGCTTCGAACCCCAACGCACCCCAGCCTCCCGGGGGTCCCAGGGCGGCCGCCGAGCGCTGGCACGCGGAGCCCCGAGCAGCCGGCGGGACGGGTGAGTTCTTTGTGTCCTGCGCGCCCTCCGCGTTGTTGGAGTTCCCACGCCCGGGAATGCCGTGTGTGTGCATGTGTGTGTGTGTGCATGTGTGTGCATATGTGTGTGTGTGTGTGTGTGTGGAGGGGAGAGGGTTCGTGGTCAGCTAGTGCGGGAGGCGTGTGCGCCCTGCCGTGAGCCTCTCCGCGCGGCCGGCTGCACGCGCGCCCCTCGCCCGGGCCGCGCCGCGCTCGCGCCGGAGAGGCTGGGTCTCGGCCTCGGTTCGGGGAGGGATGATTCGTAAAATAACGCGCCGGGCGCCGCTCGGGAAACTTGAACGGCCCGGCGGCCGGTGCCTGATGTCGCCGGGAACTTGGAGCGGAGGAAAGAGGGCCCCGGGAGGAGGGCGCATCCGCACGGCCGCGCGATCCGCAGGGGCGCAGCGCCCTCTAGGCCGGGCAGCGCGCAACGGCGGGCGTGCGCTCCCCGCCGCCTGGCCGGCTGGCTGGCTGGCCGGCTGGCTCTGGCGGGCGGACCGCGCGAACTTGGACCTGCTCCTGGGACGTGGGCGTGAGCTCGGCGGCCGCCACCCGGGCCCGAATTGCCCGCCCGCCCCGACCCCTTCTCCTCGTCCTTGGCCAAGACTTCGCTCGAGTGGACCAGGCGGTGTTGGAGGAAAGCGTGGTTTTTTATTTTTTCCGGAATCATCACCCCCAAAAACCCTCATTTCCGAGAGCCTTTTGGGGGACGGACAGACAGACAGGATTATTGAGGGGAGGATCGACTATGGAAAGGACACACGTGGAGCTTGCACCGCGTTTCTCCTTCGTGTGAAGGTAATCCGAGGGCTGCAAAAAAAGAGAGAGAAAAAAAAGATAGGCGCCTCTGGTTTCATTCATTTGGGGGCGAAAGGATCCGGGAAGCTGAAAATCTTGGTCTCTGGCTCCCTGCGTTTCCGTGGCGACCCCCCAACCCGTGCAACTTCTAACAGGCAGTTAGGTTTCTCGGGGAGACTGGCACCTGGGGGGTCCCCAAACAGCTGGGTTAGCTCGCGTACACACCTTATCAGTTATTAACGACTGGCCATTTTCTCCAGGCATTCTGCTGTGCCATTAAAAAAACAAATCCACAAAAAACCCTGGCGATTTTATGGCTCGGGATGGTGTCTTTTTACTTGGACTCCACCCCATCCCCCCACCCTGGCTGTGGGTGTATCTTGTGTGATGGATTGTGTGTATGTGTGTGTGTGTGTGTGTTTTGGAGTTAGAATTCGGCGAAGGGCGCAAACCGGTTGAGCTTGGGGATCGGGTCCCCTACTTTCGAGGTGTTCCATGTATATGAGACGGAGCACCTGGCGCGGTGGGGCCGTGGCCGGGTGCCCGGGTGATGGTATCTGCCGGGTGTGGGGCGCTGGGTGCGTTCCCAGCCAGCCAGGCGCGGGGAACGCACTGCGCGCTCCTCTCCGTGCCGCGTCCTCATCATCAGCGGCTCACCCTGCAGGCGTTCTCCTTCCCAGCCACAATCTGCTCCCTACATCTCCCCCTCCCGCCCCCCCAAATTCCCCCAACCCCCTTCTGGATGGCTTAAAAGAAGACTGCATGACCGTGGGAGCGCAGGGAAGTCTCTCCCTCTGGCAACCTGGACGCCCCTCGCCCCCAGCGGCCTCGCGTCGCCCTGCAATCCCCCCCCCCACTCCCTCCACAGGTTCCGGGGGGAGGGGAGATCGGACCTTTGTCCTTAAGAGAGTGAAAACGTTCGCGCCCCAGAAACTTTGCGAGGTCACGCCGGGCCTCTCCGCGGGGCGCCTTCCCCACGCCCGGGGGTTATTTCAGGCTTCGGCGGCGTCTGCGCGCGCGGCCGGAGCTTTGCTGGCGCCGAGCGCGGGCTCAGCCGGACTGCGCGCTCGGGTTTGGGGAGCTCCTGGAAGTGGGGGGCGGGGAAGGGGGGTGATCTAGGCGTCCTGGGCCTCCCTCTCTCCCCCTGGGGAATTTGCAGTTTCTAGTAAGAATGGGCTCTGTTTGCAGGGGGAGAAGGGGGTGGCTTCCCGGCTGGGAAAGCGCACGAGGCGGCTGAACCGCCTTTGGTCCCGCCGACCCGGGGTTCCGGGGGGTGTGGGTCCGGGAAGGCGGGTATTGACGGGGGCTCCTCACCTGGGCTGGGGGAGTTCTGGGGTGTCCCTAGCTCCGCAGAGAGACCGCTGGCACCCCCCCCGGCTCTCCCCTCCTCCCTGTGGATTGGAGGAGGAAGTCCAGCCGACCCGACCGCATTCCTTTCCGACCTGTCGGAGGACCGTGCACCCCCTCCCCTTCCCCCTGCAGCCACCGCAGCCCGGAACCCAGACATTCAAATGCAGATGCAGGAATCTTCCCTGGCGCTCCTGGCGGCTCGGAGAGGGGAGGCGTGGGAAGCTTCTTCCTGGGCCTCGGCTGACTTTTTTATTTTTTAAATTTTAACTCCCCGTTCCCGAGCCTGCAACCTTCCCTGCTCCTTCTCTCTGCAAATCCGTGCCGGCCTCACCTAGCCCTGCACCGGCGCCTGGGGGTGCCGCCAGGTCGCCCCGGGTGCTCGCTCCTGTCCTCGCCAGGTGCGCGGGCGGCTGGAGCCGCAGGGGGAGGGGGGAGGGACCTCGGACCCGGGGCCGAGCCCCGCCGCCGCCGCCGCCGCCGCCGCCGCCGCCGGGGAAAGTGGCGGCGAGTCCCGAGCTGGAAAACGAGCGCCGGCGCGGGAGGGCGTGGCCGAGGGCGGAGGGATCTGCTCCGCCCGCCCCGCCGGCCGGTCGGGGAGCGAGGGGCCGGGCTGGCGAGCGGCGGCGACCCGGGGCCACCTCGCCGGCGCGGACACCATGCGGCCCTGCGCGCCCCCGGCGACCCCCGGCCGAAGGGATCCCCGCTCCGGGGCGCGCTGAGGCCACGAGGTGCACCCCTCCTCTGCTCCCCCCGAAAGCGCCGGCGCCGCCGCCGCCGCCGGAGCCAACTTTGCAGTAAGTTTTTGCTCGGAGCGAAGTTTCAGCCGCGGGCGGTGGGCTGGGGGCGCCGTGCGTCCAGCGCCGGGGAGGCGCGCCCCGGGCCGCGTGGGGCCGGGGTGGGGGGGGGTCTCGCCCCAGATCGCCTCGCTGCAGACCCGGCTCCCGCCCCGGCTCCGAAAAAGGGGGTGAAAGCGAGGGCCTGGCTAGCCAGCCGGGGCGGTGGGGGGCGCCTGCCCGCTGCAAAGTTCAGCGTTGGCGGCGGCGGGAGGCGGGCGGGAGGCGGGGCGCGCGCGGGGTTTGGGGTTTGGGGGGGACGGTCCGCGGCTGGAAGGGCCTGGGAAGGAGCGAGCCGGGCGCTGGGCAGAGCCGGCCCCGGAGCTGGAGCCACGGCCGGGCATCAAAGCGCGGACGGCCGCTGCGCCCCGGGGCCGGGCCGCCTCCCGCGCGCCCCCCGCTTCTCCTCGGCCGCGCGGGGCGTCGCCGATCTCTGCCGGGTCCCTGCTGCTGCCAGCGGGTGGACCGGTCCCGGCGGCGGAGGGGAGGTGAGCGAGGGCGGCCGGCGGGGAAGGGAGGGCGCCGGGTTGTGCCAGATGCGCTGCGCCCCGCAGCGGGGAGGGCGGGCGGCTCTGCGCGCTCCGGGCTCACCGGTTGCATCGGGAGAGGGAGAGGCGGCGGGTGCAGGGCTGGAGGGGCGAGGGGGGCATGTCTTTGCACCGTGTGTGCTGCTGCTGGTTGTCACCAGTTTGTGTGTTTCCACGAAGGAGGGAGAGAGAGAGGCTTTGAAAGAAAGACTCCGGCTCTGGAATGGTCTTGCTGCTTTTTTTTTTTCTCTCCTCTCCAGCGTGCCTGCTGGAAGGAAGCTCGCGCTCTGTTGTCTGGAAGATGGTTTTTTTGTTCCCACTTGATGGGGGAACCGCAGGGCTTGGAAAACAAGGGCGCGATTGTGTGCGTTAGGAAAGTAAACTCGTAAATATTTTCTGTGCAGTTAAAGGGCCTTTTTTTTTTCTTTTTTTCCCCTCCTTCTTCTTCTCGTGCTTCTGAACTAGGGTTTCATGGAGTGGTTGGGTTAAGCGACTCTCTGGTGCCTGGCAGAGTAGATTTAAAAAAAAAAAAAACAACAAACCTGGATATTTACAGTGACTATTTGCAATCGAAAAATATATATATATTTAAAAGGCAAATTATCTGGTTGTGGGTTTATCTGTATAAAAGCAGGTTCTTCAGTCTTTTCTGTGTTCAGAGGTGGGTTTCAGTAGTTTGAGAAGGTCTCTCTGCACGTGTTGAATGGAGTCTGGTGGTGGTTTTCCAGATTGCTCCTAGAACTGTGGCGGTTATTCAGTACTTCTAGTTAGTCAAGTTACTCCTGAACACGAGTTTCTCCAGAGATACAGGTTCATTCTGATCCTTGGCTTTGGTCTTTGTGTTTTATTTAGAAGGACCATCTGTGATTCCACAATTATTACTCTTTCCTTGGTATATATTTAAGCTTTAAAATGGGTAGAAAAATCCTTTAAAACATCAGATAACTTTAAAAAAACAGTGGGTATAACTCTGAAGTTATGCTCAACAGGGCATTCAACAAGTGTAGCGCCAGGTTTGATTTGAATCAAGCGTGCATTCCTGTACCCACGTCCGGCAAAAATAAACAACATCTCTAAGGAGCCAAATTCTTTGTCAGTCTGAAAGGAAGTGAACTTCCTAAAATCATTCAGGTCAGCCGTGTATTCATTTTGTATCTTTTAATCAATCACTGGAACCATCCCAGGAGGTTCTTGCCGTGTCAATAGGTCATTTAAATCCATATTTCGGACAGGTGCCTAAAGAGGTAATCCACGAGTTAATGTGCAGACTCGCAGTTTTCATTCCTGGGATCCTCTGCCTTAGATTGAGCGCTTGAGCCACCAGGAAGCCAGCAGTCACTACCTCTGAATGTCACGGGCCCTGGGTGAAAGGGATCTTACAGATGAGACGCGTCCACTCCCTCACCCTAAAGCCTGCCACATCCTGTTTTCACCCCCAAGTTTGGCAGACGTTCCCTGGGGGCAATAAGGTGAATCAAATGAGTTCATTATTGTTGTCTCTTGTGGCCTAGACCTGCCTTACTAGCTGGCAGCCATAAGGCTGTGTGTGTGTGTGTGTTTAACCTTTATGAGTGGGAAATTGCAGGAGGTGAGTTCTCTCTTGACCAAATGATACAGATGGTGAAATCACACTGTATCTTTCTCTCTGGCTTAATTTGTTCAGTTTGCAAGTGTTAGTGTATCCTTACTGGACAGGAGTTTTTGGAATGAGTGGATGCAGGGAACTCATTTAAGGAAGATTAGGAAGTTGCCATTTTTTTCTTCTCATGCTTGAGAGGGGCCTTTTATTTCAAACATGTATTTGATCAGACGAAGGCTCTGGATATTGCACATTTTGAACTTTAAAAAAAATTCGATCTTTAAGTCCTAGATGTAAGTAAGTATATTGCCAAAATTCTTGCCTAATTGGGTAGTTTATTATATATGTGGAGGTAACTCCAGAATAAGTGTGTTCTACAGACCTCTTAGGAAAATCAGTCATTTTTTTCAATCCTTATCCTTCATGGATTATTCAAGTGTGGAGCCTCATACTAAGTGGGGCAGTGTAGACCCTGATCTGGCACGGCCTCTAGCCCATGGGGCAGCATCGGGAGGTGGGTGGCCAGCTCTTTCTGAGCCACTGGGAGCGAGAGCTATCTGCAGGCTGCAGTGTTGTTTCTGGCCCGGTGCTCGCACCTGGATTTCCTGTTAGTTTTGGAGCAGTGGATACATTATGGTTATTATCCCCTGTGGTCCCTCCTCCCCTCCTCCCCTCTCCATCCCTCCTCTTTCCTCTTCAGTCCTGCCTGCCATTCTCCATCTTAGTCCTCACCCACCTGTTTATTCGCCAACCCAACCGCTGTGGCTCTCTCCTCTGTGCCAAACAGAGATCGGGCCAGACGTTGTGCACAGTCATGTCTTCTGCCTTCAAGGAGCTTACAGTCCAGGCGGGAGGAGAGATGAAGCGTTAACGCCCCACGTGACAGGAGAGATGCCTCTGGGTGAGGGCAGTCCACCAGGACAGCTTCCTGAGCTGGGGTGTGGTGTGGGGTGGGCGGATATTAGGGTGCTCTGAGGGAAGGTGACTCTGGAGGCACCAATTTGGGGAGCACCCATGACGTGTGTCCAGCCAGTTGCGGAAATGTTCATGATTTGCCAAGTGTTGCTTGAGGATCAGGGATTAGTTTGTAGTGTGATACACGGAGGGAAAAGAGACCCCAGACTGGAGCAGGCCATGTTATTTCTTTAGGAACAGGGTTGGGGCGGTCATCACCGCTTCTTGAATGGCTTGCGCTTGCTTATAAATTGTCTTTTTTCCTTTGTGGAGGTCTAGGAGTGGGGTTTCCAAAGACAGGGAGGGTAATGTGGTGGGCGGTTCCGAAGAGGAGGAAATAAAGAAAGATGGAGGGAAAAGGTGGAAAAAGGTGTGGAGTGCAGGACAGGAGAAAATAGTGATGGTGTTTGCGTGATCTTTAGTAGTAAAGCATCAAACAGACTGTCAAATTACAGCAGGAAGGTTAGGGAGAGGTGGGGTAGATAAGAGATCAACAGAAGGACTTATATGCATGCATATAAGCATAACCAATGAACACAGACACTGGGGGGTTGGGGTATACCTGGGAGGCGGGGGGGGCAATGGGAAGATATGCATACATGTAACACAATAATAAAAAAATTAAAAAAAAAAGAAGGTATGGGATGGAGATGTCACAAGGTCAGATCCCTCACCACTGGGTGGTCTCCTCAGCTCAGGACAGCCGGGTTGTTTCAAGATGTGGGACAAGCGTGTCAAACTCAAAGGCTGACACAGGCCGCATGAACTAGGTTTAAGTTTATTTGGGCCACAACACACAAAGGCTTCCATTTTCATAGACACGTGTCTTATTTTCCGAAGGCGTATAAGACGACTTTTTAACCCAGGAACATCTTCTCAAAAGTTGAGGGTTGTCTTATATGCCCCGTGTCACCTTATAGGGCAAATATATCCCAAACTATATTTTAACTGGAAATGTTGGGGGTCGTCTTATACCCCCAGTTATCTTATATGCTGGAAAATATGGTAGGTTATTTTGAAAAAGACATGCTGAATATCAAGGGCTGAAATAAGTGAGTCACCATTAACATAAAAGCTGAATATCAAGGGCTGAAATAAGTGAGTCATCATTAACATAAAATAATAGAACATTTAATAAAAATTAATGTATTTTGAACATCAACTTATCAGACTCTGAATAACTGTACAAGTTAATAAGTGTAATGCACATAAACCTATTTCTCTTTGTTCTCTGAAAGTGAAATATTTCCTCTTTCGCACAAACAAGTCAGTCCAAGACTAACCATGTGGCAGTCAGCTGCTACAATATTCGCTGCTGGTATTAGTGGAGAGAGATGAATGCAACACAATTACAGTAATCGGTCATTATCGATGTAGTTGGTTACTAATAATTATGTATAGCAGGATATTGCCTGTGAAAATTAAGTTACGAAATACTTATTAAAATGTTGCTTCTATACCGTTATATGGGCCGCAAAAATACTTCCTGTGGGCCGTATGCGGCCCGCGGCCTGAGAGTTTGACATACTTGCTGTAGGACATACTCTTACGGTTTGAAATGGTGAGATTGGGAGGTTAAATGAGGGGAGTGGGCAGCGGGCGGATCATCAGAGGGTCTTCAATGTAAGGCTGAAAAGAATATACTGAATCAGCAGGCCACAGGGAAACACTGTTTATGAACCAGGGGCGAATAGCACAAAGACGCTTTAATGGGATTAAGTTGGTTGCAGTGTGTAGGCTAACGGGTGTGGGGACCGGAAGGCAGGAAGCCGAAAGGCTGGCAGACTCTGTGCTGAACAAATACAAACGTGAACTAGTGGCAGCATGAGGAATGGGAAGGGACAGCTTTGAGACACTAAGAAAGAAAGAAAAGTCTAGATAACTTGGTAGAGCTGGAGGTTTGGCAGTTAAGAACAAAGGGTCATAGGAATCCTGAATATTCAGACAGAGAGAGCGTTTGTGGGTGTATTTAGAGAGGGGTGTGTGTACAAGATTATGTATCTGTGAGGGGAGGGGAGGAGGCTGTAAAGATTTCAGTCCAATCTTTAGTTTTTCGAATAAAGCAATGGCATCCGCCAGGACCGGTTTGGCTCAGTGGATAGAGCGTCGGCCTGCGGGCTGAAAGATCCTGGGTTCGATTCCGGTCAAGGGCATGTACCTTGGTTGAGGGCACATCTCCAGTAGGGGGCGTGCAAGAGGCAGCTGATCGATGTCTCTCTCTCTCATCGATGTTTGTAGCTCTCTATCCCTTTCCCTTCCTTTCTGTAAAAAAAAATCAATAAAATATATTTAAAAAAACAAGAAAAGAAAAAGAAATGGCATCCAGGGATTAAGGAATGTCCTTCCGTTCACAGAGTTGATCAGTGACAGTTGGAGCTGGATCCTAGGTCCTATGTGGGGAAGGAGGGAGAGTCCTCTAGCGCTTTATTATGGAGGATTCATTATCATCTGATTTTTCCATACAAACAGCTGTCACCCTGTTTTGTCCTCGCCCTGTATTTTAAGCTCACTGTTGCGATCCACTGCTCGGAAAAAAAAAGATTCCCTTTAAAATATTACCGCTCATGGACAACGCACCTGCTCACTCAAGAGCCCTGATTCTGGGGGAAAGGCGCAAAGGTCAGCACTAGCAGGAGTGGAAGAAGTAGATCCCAGCCCTCCTGGGTGACTTTCAGGGGTTCCAGACTTCAGGGGAGGCAGCGGCTACAGATGTGGTGCAGGTGGAATTAGCCGGGCAGCCTGCAGAGTCCCATGAGATGCGGCCAGCTCAGGGTAGAACTTGAACTTCGAGGAATCACTTCTGATGGGTGAGCAGAGAGAGTGGTTTCTTATTTTTTTTCTTTTCTTACTATATTTTATTGATTTTTTTATTGAACAGAAGAGTCAGTCCGTGTGGCAGACTTCACTCTTCTCTGGTTTTAAGAAAGTGCTAGGGTCACCCCAGCCTCCAGCAGCCACCTCGCTGGCCAGTCACCCGCCATTGACACCGAGGCAAAACCATGGACCGGCAAAAAGCCCGAGGTTCAGATGGGGGTTAGCACTTTTCGCAGTAACGTGCTCTTTTTAATTAAGGGATGTACACTGCCTGCGTAGACATAGTGTTATTACACACTCGGCGGACTGCAATCTGGGGTAGCCCATCTATCCGCCCTGGGAAGCAACAACAAAAATGGTGTGTCTGGATTTATTGTGATACTCACCTTATTGCGATAGTATTCGCTCTGCCTCCTGGCAATGCCTGTATTTGGCAGTGGGCAGTGTGAAAAGGCCGTATATAGCTTAGGTCTGATGGCATCTCAGGAGGAGCGTCTGTGGCATTTGAGGGAAGTTTGGGCTGGGATGCGGGATCCTTTAGGATTAAGGTGTAGCAGATGAGATCTTTAAGGATCCGGATATGTGCATGTATACAGAGTAGGAAGACAGAAATGGATCATGCCAGACTTGAAGGTGAAAGAATCGGTGTGAAAGGATGGAAGAGAATCGGGAAAATTTTGTCCTTTATCCTCTAGATCAGTGGTTCTCAACCTTCCTAATGCCGCGACCCTTTAAGACAGCTCCTCATGTGGTGGTGACCCCCAACCATAAAATTATTTCTCTTCCTACTTCATAACTGCAATTTTGCTACTGTTATGAACTGTCATGTAAATATCTGATAGGCAGGATGTATTTTCGTTGTTACAAATTGAACATAATTAAAGCATAGGGATTAATCACAAAAACAACATGTAATTATATATTGTGAAATATTTCTAATTACAAATAAATGAAATTTTTGTCTTGATTCGTGGTGTAGCATGGGCAACAGTCTTCATAGGACAACAGTAAACTACATGGCTACACTTTGCTACACCGAGGAGCAGTGTGTTGGTCCCTAAGACCATGGGAAATAGGTGTTTTCCGATGGTCTTAGGCGACCCCTGCGAAAGGGTCGTTTGACCCCCAAAGGGGTCGAGACCCACAGGTTGAGAACCACTGCTCTAGATGCTCCAGGTTGCCTCTGTGTTATAGGCGGTCTGTGACAACAGAGAGGACACCAGGGTATCAGGCATTAGAGGTGAATAGTGCCAGCTGTGACACCAGGTCAGGAGGATGGACACTGGGAAAAGGTCATTGATGTGGCCTTGGCTGGTGGTGGACCTGAGAGCCTATGGAACAGGTGAAGGCGGAGTCACCTCTTTGGAGGGGAAGGAGTTCTAGGGAATCAAGGTAGAAACTACTTTTTTGGGGGAACTCTTTGCCGGTAAAAGAAAGAGAGAAATAGGGTGTTGGTTTGAAGGGAGTTTATTTTTAAGTAGGGATGAACCTGTATTTGTAGAGAGTCAAAGAGTCATTTGAGTGCCACGTTGGAGTGGGAGAGGATTTAGGGAAGAGCCTCAGATGAGGCCGAATTTTAGGGCATCCAGGGGGTCTTTACTTATAGCTGAAGATGGGTGGTGGTCGGGGGGAGAGGGATCCCCATCTCTGAGATGTGGAAAGAAGAGAGAATAGGGGAAGAGACTCTTGTAAGGAGAGGAAGAGGAGGGATCTTCTGCCTGACCACTTTCATTTTCTTACTGTGCACTGGACGTTCAGATCCCTCACCCGTTATTCAGCGAGAAACCTGTAATTGTACCAGAATTCACAGAGACCCGGTCCTGTGGCCTGTAATTGAACCTGACTGAGTCATTAGGCTTGGGAGCATCGGCCAGTGTTCATTACTGGCTCCTCTGCCAAAACACCACCTGAAGGATTTCTGTTCGCAGAGAAAATACGTCCAAGCGAGATCGTCTTCAGTTACAAGAGGGAACCCGTCTGCCTGCCTCTGTGGGCAGAGTCTGCCTGGGAGTGAGGATGAGGATGGGGAGGAAGTGCTGGAGGAGGAGCAGGAGATAGTGGGCATGACAGTGAAGAAAGAGAGAGAGGAAGAGAGAGAGAAGGGGACAAATCAGGGGCGCCTGGCCCAGCCAGAAACGCACCCCCCACCCTTGGTCGCCTGTCTCGTGTCTCAGGTCCCGGTAGCACGGAACGGCCAGAAATAGTCAGCTCCCGGATGCCCACAGACACGTTTTATAGGCTCCGGCAGCCGGGAAATTACATAGTACACTTTATACGGAGGCTATTTAAGGAGCTGGGAAGTCTGTTTCTCTTTCTTCGGGGCGAGAAAACTTGAGCAAAATTATCCGGGCTGAGTTACATCATGCAAACGCTGACACCCGCTTTCTGAGAGAGCTGCGATGTGCTGAGGAGAGGGATTGGTCCTTTCTCCCCGGCAGCACCAGTCCTTGAAGGACGGTGTTCAGCTACCTCGGAATCGGTTGTTGATCATTGGAAGAAGGCAGGACGGGAAGGAAGTTATTGCGAGAGGAGTCAGACTTGCTGCAGCCACAGTAGAAACGTAACAACACGCGAGTCACCAGAAGTAGTTAGACATACACCGAGCCCCGGGCTGCCGCTCCGTTGCGGGTTCGGAGCTGGGCTCCCACCTCGTTTTATTGAAAAATGCATGGAGATCGCTTACCGAGATTTAGTGCGCGCCCAGACAATAAAGATCTGCCCATTCGTTTTTCCAGTGGGAGAACGAAGAGCTTTTAGGAGTCCCGTCTCTATTATAATGTAATTAGAAAATGCAGATTTTCTTCCCTGATAGTATAAATGTGGTCTGGAAGCTGTGAATTAATTATAGCTGAGTAACAAATAGGCTTTCTGAGGAAGATACCAAGCTTTTATGTAACTCCTATGCAGTGACTTTAGAGATCATCACACATCTATGGAATACAGTGGCACCTCGAGATACGAGTGCCCTAACATACGAGATTTTTGAGATACGAGCTGTCGAGCGAGCGGTTTTTGCTTTGAAATACGAGCAACATTTGAGATAGGAGTCATCGCGGATCGGCCGGCTGCACAGGACCCACCAGTTTACCTCGACTCGAGCGTCTCATAGTTTCCCACGCCTCAAGGTTACGGAACGAATTAAACTCGTATCTCGAGGTACCACTGTATATGATATTTTAAAAACAGGAGTCATTTAATTTCATATTTTGTTTTCTTTTGACAACTTTGTGACATTTTAATTTGAAAATGCAGTGATCTTCCTGGCAAGTTAGCCATCTTTCAAAAGTGCTCTAAATCTATGACGCCATTGAAGGCGAACGCTGAGCTCTAACTGTGAGTGGTCAGTTCCGTTCTAGCTGCTTCCCTGGCCTCGGTGCGGATGGGAGCTGCAGGGGACATGAGGGGGAACACGGAGTTCTCGGGTGTTGTTGCGTGTTTTTGCATGTGCAATAGAGAGTTGAGCTTGGTTCCCCTATAGCATCGAGAGCTAGGATGACGGAAGACTAAATACAGTGGTACCTTGAGATACGAGTTTAATTCATTCCGCAACCTTGAGGCGTGGGAAACTATGAGACGCTCGAGTCGCGGTAAACTGGTGGGTCGTGTGCAGCCGGCCGATCTGAGCGAAAGATGACTCCTATCTCAAATGTTGCTCGTATTTCAAAGCAAAAATCGCTCGCTCGCCGGCTCGTATCTCAAAAATCTCGTATGTTTGAGGGCACTCGTATCTCGAGGTGCCACTGTATACAACACTGAGGATATCTGTGTGGTGCATAACCCTGTCCCATCTCCCCAAATCCAAACTGTCAATAAAGCTGAGGCTGAGAAACCGTGGAGCTTTTGAAATTAGGGTTCTCTCTTTTCCTTGGGGTTACTGACTAGCGTCTCTTGCCTTGCTTTGTTTATTTTTCTCCTTAGCACTTAATTGTCAGCATCCAATATGCAGGGTTTTCTCAATTGTCTCCAGGAAATGGATCACCATGGAGATTTATCGGTACGTTGTTTGGTTCACTTTTATAGCCCCAGCATCTACAACTATCCCTAGTACATAGTAGATGCTCCTTAACCAGTTCACTGCCATAAGCATCTATAGACCCAAGCAGTGGACTTTTTTACATTAAATTTAAAATAATCATGTCAGTTAACTGGTTAAATATTTGTTGATTGAATCATATAATTGGTGAAGGGAGTGAATGAATGGTAAAGAAGACATGCTTATGCCAAAAAATTCAGATAGAGGGAGGAACCAAGATGGCGGCATAGGTAAGCGCCTAAACTGCTGCCTCCCACACCAGTTTCAAAACTACAGCTAAAAGACAGAACGGACATCATCCAGAACCACAGGAAGGCTGGCTGAGTGGAAATTCGACAACTAGAAAGAGAAAAGCACACCGAGACTCAGAGGAGCTGCAGGAGGGAGAGGTACTGAGATGCGCTCATGGAGAGGGTGAGCAGCTGAGCCTGCGGCTCGCTATCTCAAGCAGGAGGGAGACAAAAGCTCCCAACTGCACTGAACTCCAGTTCCAGGCGAGACTCTGGGGACCCAGACTCATTTGGGGAGAAACTGGACTGTCTGACAACGAGCGGAACTCGAGGGCGGCTTTCTCTCATAGGCGCTTGCAGAGATTACCACGGGACACTGAGCCTCAGAGACACTGGTCAGGGCTGATGGGAAACCAATGCTCTCCGCTCTGCCCTGAGTCCCTGCCCCATCTAAGCTGAGCACAGAGGCTTTTGCAAGTCTTGCCTCATAGGGGTGTCTCCAGCACAGAAGTTCTCCCAGTATAGACACAGCTGATCCTCACAACTAACTGAAGACTTCCCCCACCCGTTGAAAGAAATAGATTTACAAGTCCAGGAAGCACACAGAACACCAACCAAAAGGAATCCAAAGAGGACCACATAGGACATAGCATAATTAAAATGTCAAGAGCAAATGACAAAGAGAGAATATTAAAAGCAGCAAGAGAAAAACAGTTCATTACTTACAAGGGAGCACCCATATGACTGTCAGCTGATTTCTCAACAAAACTATGCAGGCCAGAAGGGAGTGGCAGGAAATATTCAAAGTGATGAATAGCAAAAACTTACAACCAAGATTACTTTATCCAGCAAAACTATCATTCAGGATTGAAGGGCAGATAAAGAGCTTCACAGATAAAAAACTAAAGGAGTTCATCACCATCAAACAAGTATTATATGAAATGCTGAAAGGTACTCTTTAAGAAGAGGAAGAAGAAAAAGGTAAAGATAAAATTTATGAACAACAAATACATATCTATCTACAAGTGGATCTAAAAATCAAGTGAATAAAAAAAATCTGGTTAACAGAATAAACTGGTGAATAGAAAAGAATCTGGCATAGAAAGGGAGTGGACTGACAATTCTCAGGGGGAAAGAGGTGTGGGAAGAGACGACAAAAATCGTACACCTATGGATGAGGACAATGTTGGGGGGGGGTAAGTGCAGAGGGTGGGGTGGGAACAGGGTGAAGAGGAGCTATGGCCGGGGGAGAGGAACAACTGTAATAATCTGAACAATAAACACTCAATTAAAAAAAAATTCGGTTAGAAAAGTGAAAATGTAAACATTTCTCCAGCTGCCGAGTCTCCAGAAGTTACCACAGTTATTTATTTTTTAATTTATGTCCAGGATGTTTCAGTTCATTTTTAAGCACATTTATGTACTCTGCACAATTTATCCCCCCTGCCCTCCTTTTTTTTTTTTTTTTTACAAACATACATGGGATCAGTTTAGATTTTCCAGTTAATATATCTGGACATCTTTGTATGTTACATATACTAGTGGAATGCGTTCTTACTCCTTTTAATGCATAATATTTGGCATGTAGAATTAAGCGAAAATATTTTAATGGCTTACAATAGAATCCTGGTATATTCTGTTGCGAAGTGGGTGACAGTAATTATTTCCTTAATTACTTATTTAACATCGTCTTTTTAGGTGTTCTTTAAAGCATTTTGTATACATATATATTTATTTACTCCTCGTTTGTAAATACCTCTGGCTGAGAATCTCTGTCGCTTTTGCTGTGTCTGTTCCATATAGCAGGCTCTCAGCACCTGGAGGTGGAATTAAGTTTCCACTTGTTTTGATAAAATTACTGGATCATTACAAAATATTAGCATTTCCGTGGGTTGTAGATCTGCTGACCAAATTAAGAATACTGGTTCTGGGAGGAAACTGCTCTGTGATTTTGTTTAAATGAGGATTTTCCTTCTAGAGGCTAGGAATCTAATTTCCCTACTTCCCTTGCGGAGCTGAAAGGAGGATGATACCTGAAGAGCAGGTGAGGGTGATTCAGTATCAGTGACGCTTCTGATGGCTTTCAGCAAAGATTTTTTGCCCCTGATGAAATGAGCAATGGGGCAGAGTTGGCAGCAGCGAGCTGAGCCGAGATCCTGTAAATTAATGCTGCCATTTCCACCCGCTGTTAAGCCAGCCCTGCAGGCTGCCGTCCCTTCCACCTCTGGCAGCACTCACCGATCGTGAACGGCCACTCTGCCCAGGGCACCGCCCTGTCCCCGCCTCCTAGTGCTAGGATGTTCAGTGAAGCTACCCTGAGGTACAAGGCGAGTTGGTTGGCATTTAGACCAACAGATGGCCGGGAAGTAATTGTCCTGCTCCCCTGCCAGGCCTCAGCGTGGACCTCCTCCCTCCTAGGCGTCTCCCTCTGGCCTGCAGTGCCTACCTCCGTGTGCCTGCACTGGGCATGAGCTTAGGTGATTGGGCTCCGTGTGTGTGTGTGTGTGTGTGTGTGTGTGTGTGTGTGTGTGTGTCTCATGTCCTGGTGACAGGTTGTTCAGTGTCCTCAGGTTGCTAACCACGGAAGTGATAAGATGTGGGTGTGGTTAGTGAGATGTGCTTGGTGGACTTAGACCAAGTTCTGTTCATCGTCAAACTGTGGCTTTTCCTTTTGTAAACTGACTTCTTTTAGGCTCTTAATGGTTCAGAGATGTCACACATGAAGGATATAATTATTTTAACACACTGAAGTTGTTCTATAGCACGGAGACGGTAAACCCTCCCATTATGTAGGGAGTGAACCTAATCATAGAAAGAAGTAATTCCAGGATAAATTCTGGGAAATGAGATTACAAGCTATCATCACGAGGGGAGGTGACACAAAGCCACTGCTGGATGCTTTGTTGTTTTACATTAGTTGCTCGAAGCTTACCGTGCTCGGGAGAATGTGGTAGCACAAAGTTTGTGGGCTTTTGAGCATTTATTGCATTGAGTAAATCTAAGCAATGTACGTATCCATCTTTTTAACAATTGCTTTTCCTGTGTTTGCCTGGAAGGTTTAAGTGTAAGAATACACTTTACTTTCTGTAGTTGCCGATCTTTCAGCTGATGCTCACCAGGAAGGCAGAGGGAGGGAATGATAGAAGCATCGATGATGAGAGCGAATCATTGATTGGCTGCCCGCTGGGGATTGAGCCCGCCACCCAGGCGTGTGCCCTGACTAGGAATCCAACTCTGACCTCCTGGCTCACATCAACCATTGAACGACAGCGGGTCAGGCACTCAGTAGGATTCTTTCACTTGAGTCGTTAAAATATGAAAATAAAAAAAAAAGTGTTCTTAAACTTAGTATCTCTAGCAAATAAGGCTTGATATACTTATATTGGAAAACAGAAAAAAAAATCTACAGCCACTGCATTTATTCATATTCCACAACCATGGAAAACGCTTTATTAAAATCTCTGGTCTAGCCGAGACCGGTTTGGCTCCGTGGATAGATGAGCATTGGCCTGCAGACCCAAAGGTCCCAGGTTCGATTCCGGTCAAGGGCATGTATGTACCTTGGTTGCGGGCACATCCCCAGTAGGGGGCCGTGCAGGAGGCGGCTGATCGATGTCTCTCTCTCTCATCCATGTTTCTAACTCTCTCTCCCTCTCCCTTCCTCTCTGTAAAAAATCAATAAAATATATTAAAAAAACACCCAAAAACCTAAGGTCTAAAGCAGTGGTTCTCAACCTGTGGATCGCGACCCCTTTGGGGGTCGAGCGACCCTTTCACAGGGGTCGCCTAAGACCCTTGGAAAATGCAGATATTTACATCATGATGCATCACAGTAGCAACATTTCATGGTTGGGGTCACCACCCCATGAGGAACTTGTATGCAAGGGTCGCGGCCTTAGGAAGGTTGAGAACCACTGGTCCACAGCCAAGTGTTAAGAAAACCCTGTACGTCTTTTGGGTTTTATTTCCCCCCCAGAGTCACGATTCTGCTCTCTCCCCCTCCGGCAGGTCCCTGAGCGAGGCGCGATGGGGAGACGCCGGGCCGAGCTGCTGCTGCTGCTGCTCCTCCTGCAGCACTTCGGGGACATTTCGGGGACCCCCGCGCCGGGGCCGGAGCACGCCCCCCTCCTGCGGTTCACCCGGCCGCACTACAACGTCACGGTGCACGAGAACTCGGCCGCCAAGACGTACGTGGGGCATCCCGCCAAGATGGGCGTCCACCTGGCCCACCCCGGCTGGGAGGTGAGGTACAAGATCGTCTCGGGGGACAGCGAGAACCTCTTCAAGGCCGAGGAGCACGTGCTGGGGGACTTCTGCTTCCTGCGCCTCCGGACCAAAGGCGGCAACACGGCCATCCTGAACCGCGAGGTGCGGGACCACTACACGCTGGCGGTCAAGGCCGTGGAGCGGGGCTCGGGCGCGGAGGCGCGGGCCGCGGTGCGCGTGCAGGTGCTGGACACCAACGACCTGCGGCCGCTGTTCTCGCCCACGTCCTACAGCGTGTCCCTGCCCGAGAGCGCGGCCCCGAGGACCAGCGTCGCCCGCGTCAGCGCCACCGACGCCGACATCGGCACCAACGGCGAGTTCTACTACAGCTTCCGGGACCGCACGGACACCTTCGCCATCCACCCGACCAGCGGCGTCGTGGTGCTGACCGGCCGGCTGGACCGCGCCGAGGCGCCGCGCCACGAGCTGGAGGTGCTGGCGGTGGACCGCGGCGCGAAGCTGTACGGCAGCAGCGGCGTCAGCAGCACGGCCCGCCTGGCCGTGCACGTGGAGCCGGCCAACGCGTGCGCCCCGCGGGTGGCCGCCGCCGTGGCGCTGTCGCCCTCGGAGACGGACCGGGACCCCACGTACGCCGTGGTGACCGTGGAGGACTGCGACGCGGGGCCCGGCGGGGAGATCGCGTCGCTGAGCATCGTGGCCGGAGACCCCCGCCAGCAGTTCCGCACGGTGCGGTCCTCGCCGGGGAGCGGGGAGTTCAAGGTCAAAGGCGCGGGCGAGGTCGACTGGGACGGCCACCCGGACGGCTTCAACCTGACGCTGCAGGCCAAGGACAAAGGCGTCCCTCCCCGCCTCTCGGCCGCGCACGTGATCCGGGTGACGTCCCCCCGGTTCCGGGCCGGGCCGGTCCGGTTCGAGAAGGACGTGTACCGGGCGGAGATCAGCGAACTGGCTCCTGCCCACACACCCGTGGTCACGGTCAGGGCAACGCCCCGCTACCCCCACGTGCGGTACGTGTTCAAGAGCGCGCCCGGCCAGGCCAAGTTCAGCCTGAACCCCAAAACGGGCCTCATTTCCATCCTGGAGCCGGTGAGGAGGCAGCAGGCGCCGCAGCTGGAGCTGGAGGTGACCACCGGCGACCGGAGGGCCTCGGCCCGGGTCGTGGTCAGGGTCCTGGGCGCCAACAGCCACGCGCCCGAGTTCACGCAGACGTCCTACAAGGCGTCGTTCGACGAGAACGTGCCCGTGGGCACCGTGGTGCTGCGCGTGAGCGCGGCGGACCCGGACGAGGGGGAGGACGGGTACGTGACGTACAGCCTGGCCAACCTCGGCCCCGTGCCCTTCGCCGTCGACCCCTTCACCGGGGCCGTGAGCACGGCCGCCGACCTGGACTACGAGCTGATGCCCCGGGTGTACACGCTGCGGGTCCGCGCGTCCGACTGGGGGCTGCCGTACCGGCGGGAGGCGGAGGTGCTGGCCACCCTCACCCTCAACAACCTCAACGACAACACGCCGCTGTTCGAGAAGGTCGACTGCCAGGGCGCCGTGCCCCGCGACCTGGAGGCGGGCGAGCAGATCGCCACGGTCTCGGCCATCGACGCCGACGAGCTGCAGCTGGTGCGCTACCGGATCGAGGCCGGCAACGACCTCGACCTCTTCCGCCTGGACCCCAGCTCCGGGGTGCTGTCCCTCCGGCAGTCCCTGGCGGAAGGCCCGGGGGCCAGGGTGTCCTTCCACAGCCTGCGGATCACGGCCTCGGACGGAGAGAACCTGGCCGAGCCCACCTACCTCAACCTCACGGTGGTGGCGGCCGGCCACAAGCCGGCGGCCCTGCGGTGCCGGGAGACCGGGGTGGCGAAGATGCTGGCGGAGAAGCTGCTGCAGGCCAACAGGCTGCACGGCCAGGCCGAGGCCGAAGACGTCTTCTTCGACTCGCACCAGGTCAACGCGCACGCCCCGCGCTTCCCCGAGGGCCTCCCCGCGGCCCTCGAGGTGAAGGAGGACCTCCCCGCGGGCGCCGGCCTGCTGCTCGCCAACGCCAGCGACGAGGACACCGGCTTCAACGGGAAGCTGGTCTACGCCATTGCCGCAGGCAACGAGGACAGCTGCTTCGTCGTGGACACGGACACCGGGATGCTCAGGATCCTCTCGCCCCTGGACCGGGAGGCCACGGACAGGTACACGCTGAACATCACGGCGTCGGACCTGGGCCTGCCGCCCCAGGCCGCGTGGCGCCTGCTGGACGTCCGGGTCCTGGACGCCAACGATAACGCGCCCGAATTCCTGCAGGAGAGCTACGCGGTGGAGGTGAGCGAGGACCGGGAGGTGGGCAGCGAGATCATCCAGGTGGAGGCCGCCGACCGGGACCTGGGGCCCAACGGCCGCGTGGCGTACGCCATCGTCACGGACACCGACGCCTTCTCCATCGACGGCGCCACCGGCGTGGTGAGGGTGGCGCGGCCCCTGGACCGCGAGGCGCGGCCCGTGTACTCGTTGAAGATCGAAGCCAGGGACCAGGCCGCCGAGGAGCCCCGGCTGTCCTCCACGGTGCTCCTGCGGGTGTCCGTCGAGGACATCAACGACAACCCCCCGAGGTTCGTGCCGCCCAGCTACCGCGTGAAAGTGCGGGAGGACCTGCCCGAAGGGACGGTGGTCACGTGGCTGGAGGCCCACGACCCCGACCTGGGCCCGTCCGGCCAGGTGAGGTACGGCCTGCTGGACCCCGGCGGCGGCGGCGAGGGCCACTTCGACGTGGACAAGCTCAGCGGGGCGGTGCGCATCGTGCAGCCGCTGGACTTCGAGAAGCGGCGGGCGTACAACCTCACCGTGCGGGCCCGAGACCGCGGCAGGCCCCTGGCGCTGTCCTCCACGTGCTTCGTGGAGGTGGAGGTCGTCGACGTGAACGAGAACCTGCACGCGCCCGCGTTCCCCGCCTTCGCGGAGAAGGGCGCCGTGAGGGAGGACGTCCCCGTGGGCGCGTCCGTGATGAAGGTGGCGGCTCGCGACGAGGACGCGGGGAGAGACGGCGAGGTCCGGTACTCCATCAGGGACGGCTCTGGCATCGGCGTGTTCAAAATAGATGAGGAGACAGGTAAATGGGGGTTCCTCTCTCTCTCTGCTTGGTCTCCCCTCCCGGTTTTTTATTTTGTTTTTTTTTCTACAGTGACCCCTGCATGGTCCCCTCTGCTCCCCGTGGGCCTATTAGGGCTCGGGACAGCAGTGGCCGTGCCCACGCACGCTTTCTGTCCTCCGGCGGGTGGCTGTGTGTATAGGGAGTCGTGAGGATGGAACCAGTGGAAGCTGAGTGAGCTGCCCTAAAACCAGTCAGAAATCGTGAGACCACCGATACGCATTTCTGTCTCTGTGTCTGCTCCTGTCTGATCAGCAGCATCGCTGTGGTTTTGCTGTAACTTGGAGACGCCGTGGCAGGGTTTTGCAGCTGGCACGTCTGCAGACTTAGAGCGGTCACTACCGCCCCGTCTAGCATGCCATGCAGAGGTCGCTGCAAACACGCAGAATCATGCAATGCACCGGGAGAAAGACTGTGCTAAAACTTGCGTCCCGTGATCTGCTTTGCTCACCGCCTTGTCTGAGAGGTTAATGTGGTGTATTGAGTGGAGAAGACCTGGCTTGGAGTTCTGGCTCCTTCAGTGGTTAATGGGGTGACTTGGGACAAGTTCATTGTCTTCTTAAAACTGACTTTCTCCCTCCGTAAGAGGGACACACTCACAGTGACCACCAGGTTGACGCGAGGAGGAGGTGAAATACCACAGGAAGGGTTCCGGCAGGTGTTAGAGTCTGACAGTGGCTTGGAAATGGTAGCGGTGGTTGGTTAGGATAGAATTCCACCTAGCAGAGTCCTCACACCAGAACTGAGGCAGCCAGTTCGTGCTGGAGAGTGTACATATCTCTTAATTTAGCTGCTTTCCATAGCTAGTTCCTCCAGTTATATGTCCTCCTCCTCTGATGGGATGTGAACCTCTGGATTACTTTGCTGGGGCTGCCATAACGAAGCACCTCAAACTGGGTGGCTTAAACAACAGGAGTTAATGTTCTCACAGTCTGGAAACCCAAGATCAAGGCGTGGACATGGGAGGTTTCTTCTGAGACCTCGCCTTGGCTTGTAGACGGCTGTCTTCTCTCTGTGTCTCCACATGACTTACCCTCTGTGTGTCATTGTCCTAATCTCTTCTTACAAGGACACCAGTCGTACTGGATTAGGGACCATCCTGGTAACCTCATTTTATTTATTTTTATTTTTTTATATTTTTATTGATTTTTTTACAGAGAGGAAGGGAGAGGGATAGTTAAAAATATCGATGAGAGAGAGACATCGATCAGCTGCCTCTTGCGCGCCCCCTAGTGGGGACATGCCCGCAACCAAGGTACATGCCTTTGACCGGAATCGAACCTGGGACCTTTCAGTCCAAAAACTGACGCTCCATCCACTGAGCCAAACCGGTTTCGGCTGGTAACCTCATTTTAACTCTTAAGGCCCTATCTCCTAGTACAGACATGTTCTGAGGTCCAGGGATTAGGACTTCAATACACGAATTTTGGGTGTTATAATTTATCCCGCAACCACCTTTAAGGGCAGGCTTTTAATTTTAGCCCGTGCATTCTCTGTCCTCAGCATCTAGCCAGCAGTGCCTGCGTGTAGAAGCTGCTCACTAAAGATGAAAAGGCTGAATGATTAAATTAATGACTACTTTGGGTTTGAGCGGCCTGCCTTCGCAGAAGGGTAGTGGAAACAGAAGGAAACTGGGTAATCAAGGCATTTATCAGCATAGATGGAACTCATTTTGTCACTCATCTCATTGATGTACCCTTTATCACTAATTCCGTTCTAAAGTGGGATGTTTTCTTATTAGATTACGAGTCTTTTTTTTAAAGTAATTCTTTGGGTGTTCAGTCAATACCCATCCCACTACCCACGTTAAATGGGTATATATAACACATGAAAAACAGGATATTCTCCCAGAAGTAAGTTACTTTAGATGCTCTGATATTTTAATGTGCTCTGGTTTTTATTCTAGGGATTCTTTTTCTAATGAATTAAATACCACCAGCCTGTATCGCACATCATTTATCTGCCACTCATCTCAAATACCCAAAATAGTTTTTAATTCGAGAGAAAATAGCATGATCAACAGCAATTCGTAGTCCTTCCTTCGTCTGAAGAGAATAGATTTTTTTGTTGTTGTTCTTGTTGTTGCATTCTCCAACAGGAGTTAGGGTTTCCAGGTGCAATATCAACAAAGAAAAACACCCCACCGTTAGGGACTGGAACTCTGGGGTGTTTTGAATTTCCTCAGGATAGTTAGTTATCCCTGCTTTTCCTCCTTTTCCAAAGTGGGTTTTAAAGGCCTAAAAAGAGCGGCTGTGAGTTAGAGTTCGCGCAGAAAATAGAACCGAAGCCTTCATTTGCGTCCCTTTGATGACTTAAATTATAGGAGCGCTGCCTTGGCTTCCTTTTTTTTCTCTTTCAAGTGAAAAGAGCGTTTTGGTTACTTTTTAAAGCCTCATTTAGAAATGAGTACCTTTCACCTATATATTTAAGGGACTGAGATATTTTTACTTACCAAGAAAGAAAAAAGAGGGAACTGCCCATCCTCCATCCAACCCTGCCGTGACCCGAAATAGACCCCGCGCCGTTTAGATGCGTTTTGAAATGAAACACAAGTGATGTAAGGATTACACATGGGCCTGGTGTACATGACAGGATGTATTTTGGGCGGTAGAATGATCAGCGCACATGTTATTTTAGAGAATCCTGGTAAGGCAACGGATATGCTAGTGTAGCATTCCTTCAGGGAAGGTCAGTGGGTTTGGTGCAGTAGAAATCCTAAAATTAGATATGCGAATTTTTTTTTTCGTCTGGGGTTTGCCTGATTGACTCCTAGGACAGTTTGGGGGTGCGGAGAGGTGCCTGTCGGATGAAGAAAAGCCGGAGCAGTTGGGGAACACTGGCACCTGGTGTGGGTTGAGTGGGCTCCGGTCAGGTGTACTAGCACCTGCCTAGAACCTCCGCGTCTGCCCACTGTCTGTCTGTGCCAAGCTCTGGCATCTCTCCCAGCCGTGCCTTTCCTGTTGGGCTAACTGACATGGGTCCCTATAGGAGTCCTTTGCCTCTGAGTACCAAGAACCTGCCCACTTACCTGGCTACTTCTCGCCTTTGGCTTTGAGTAACGTAACCACGTACACGGGATGTTCCGCCCATTTCAACATTGTCAAATGTGTGTGTCATTTATACACTTTTCATAGGACAGAAATCTGAATTTAGTTCTTCCTGTTGGTTAAGATTTTTTTTCTTTAAGGAGCTTATATGTGAAACCTCCCTTGAAAAGTAGTTGGATGTGTTTTTTTGTGGTTTTTTTTTAGAGGTAGAAATTCTGTGGGCCCCCTACAATACGCCCAGTCCTGCCGGGTTGAGATTTTGTGGGGGCTTGTAATGGGCTTTGCAGGGAGCTCCCTGGTAATTGCCCCGTGGGAGTGACAGCTGACTCATCGGCTGATCTGGGCGTCACATGCTTCGCCTGGCGAGGCCTCTGGGTGGGCGTTAGGAATTGTTCTCACAAACCAGCCCGCGGGATGGCTCTTCCACGCGAGGTGTGGGAGGGAGAGAGATGTGAACAGTGACTCGGAAAGCCAGGCTTGTTAAGAGCCGGTCTCAGGGCTGTCGGTGAGACCCTCCACCGCTTTTTGTCCCCACGTCCACAGCAAGCGTGTCAATCAAACTCACAGGCTGACACGGGCCAGATACACAAGGTTGCAGTGTATGCGGGCCGCAAAAAAACAAAAGCTTCCATTTTCATAGAAACCTAGGTTTATTTCCACAGAGACACACTGAGCCCAAGGACTGAAATGAGTCATCGTGAACATAAAATAATGGGACATTTTAATAAAAATGAATATGTTTTCGTGGACATTAACTTACCAGACGCTGACTAACTGCACAGACTAATAAGCATCACGCAAATAAGCCTATTATTCTTGTTCTCCGAAAGCAAAGTATTTCCTGTTGCGCACACCGAACAGAAAGTCAGTCCAAGATTAACGATGTGGCCATCGGCGGCTGACATATTCGCTGCTGGTATTAGTGGAGAGAGATGGTGCGCCGGCGTGTAAGGCGTGCAAGGGAGATGAATACAACACGATGAGAGTAATTTGTCACTAGCAAATGTCATAGTTCGTTATTAATAATTATGAGGGACAGGGTATTGTGAAAATTAAGTTACCAAATTGTTATTAAAACATTTCTTACATACCGTTATATTGGCTGTGAGTATGACATGCTTGCTGTACAGCAGCGGTTCTCAACCTGTGGGTCGAGACCCCTTTGGGGGTCAAACGACCCTTTCACAGGGGTCACCTAAGACCATCGGAAAACACCTATTTCCCATGGTCTTAGGAACCAACACACCGCTCCTCAGTGTAGCAAAATGTAGCCATGTAGTTTACTGTTGTCATATGAAGACTGTTACCCATGCTACACCACGATTCAAGACAAAATTTCATTTATTTGTCATTAGAAAGAAATATTTCACAATATATAATTACATGTTGTTTTTGTGATTAATCCCTATGCTTTAATTATGTTCAATTTGCAACAATGAAAATACATCCTGCCTATCAGATATTTACATTACAGTTCATAACAGGAGCAAAATGACAGTGATGAAGTAGCAACGGAAATAATTTTATGGTTGGGGGTCACCACCCTATGAGGAGCTGTCTTAAAGGGTCGCGGCCTTAGGAAGGTTGAGAACCACTGCTCTACAGGGAGGGTGATAAAGCTGGTGTAACAGGTGTTCATGGAACGGGTCTCTTTAAAACACGTGTCATTTCACATTTACGCTTGGTTTGCCTGACTTGCTACTTCTCGTCGTTCACTTCATTCTCACTTCACATATGTTCCTGGCTCCTGTGTGGTAAGCTTCAAAGTCGAGTGGAATAGGATCTTGAGCATCTGTCCCTAGATTTGTGGGAATCAGTGCAGCTTAGTGCTCCGGGCTGATGGGTACCTGTCCGTGTTCATTACTACTTGAGGACCAATAAAAAGTGGCAGCTTTTTTGCCAGTTTTGAAAACGAAGGGTATGTCCCGAAAAAGTGGCCGGCCAGAAGCTTTCCTCAAATGGGTCGTAGAACCGTGGGTAGGTCTGTCCCCCGATGGGGTATTTATTATAACGGAATGCCTGAAAGTTCCCGCTTCTGTCTCGAGTTCTCGGTTCAGTGTTTGACAGTTTGCAGAACGCAGCACCGTAAGAGCTCTCCCCTCTCTGACTTATTCGGGGAGACCGTGTTTTTCATTCAGATAAGAGCGAATTCCAGACTTTATTAGCGCCGGGTCACGGGGAGCATCCCAGTCGGGGTTGCGGGAGGGGAATGGATGCTTTGATGAAAAGCCTTGGAATGAATGAATACGGAGGTGCAGCTGTGGCAACAAGATAAATCACCGGTGGCGGAATACGGGAGGGAGAATTAGGACTCCCTTTCTCTTAAGAGAATCTGGCCCCATGCTCCTTGCGGGGGAGTGTCACTGCCTCATTCCCGGGTTTCCCCTGTGGAGCCCGGCTCCTGGCCTTCCCCCATGAACGGGACCCGGGACGATGAGTCTGTGTCGGGGGGAACGGAAAGAAGGGCCTTCCATGAGGAGGGGGAGGATGTTTCTGGGAATTCTGTCTGTGTGGCAGAATCCTGGAGGTATTTTAATTACTTATTCCAGTCTTAAAACAATCTTTCTCAATGGACAGGAGGATATGGAGCATGGAACAGGGACCTGCTTTTTCCCAGGACCCTTTCTCTCAGGACAGGAAATAGGATGAGGGGGTATCAGTACGTCTGAAAGAGGGGCTGTTGGAAGTGAGGTCTGCTGTGGGGGACCAGCCCCTTTGGAGGGCGCTGGGTCTGGAGGTGCTGGCAGCAGGCGCTTGCAGATGCTGGAGGGAGTGAGACATGAGCTGTGGTTGTGGCTGTCCCCTCCCCACGTGGCTGCCGCTGCCATCTGCGCGGTCTGTGCTCCTGGAAGAGTGGAAGAGGAAAGAGCGGGGGTTCCTGGCCACAGCGAGACCGGCTTGCCTCCGATGGGTCATAGAACCGTGTGTAGGTCTGTCCCCCGATGTGGTATTTATTATAACCGAATGCCTGCATAGGTCCCAGCTTCTGTCTCGAGTTCTCGGTTCAGTGTTTGACAGTTTGCAGAACGCAGCTCTGTAAGAGCGCTCCCCTCTCTGACGACTTATTCGGGGAGACCGTGTTTTTCATTCAGATAAGAGCGAATTCCAGACTTTATTAGCGCCGGGTTACGGGGAGCACCCAGTCGGGGTTGCGGGCGGGGAACGGATGCTTTGATGAAAAGACTTGGAGTGAAAGGCGGTCACGATGGCGTGCTGCGGCCGTGTCTGGGAGTCTCAGTGTGACTGTGCCGTGTGACTCTGAGTCCGGGCCGGGCACGGAATGATGTCCACCGAGGAAAGGGATCCTCCTGTGAAGCAGGAGGGTGTTTGGCGACAGGAGGGTCTCATCAGCCATCCTCAGGAAATGCCATCGTGTTTTCAGAGAAAACAGAGGAGCAGCTAGCTGTCTCTCGTTCTTTGCCTGGTGTTTGACAGGGTGACTCTCAGGGCTGAGGGCGGGCTGGCTGGGTGAGGAAGCTGCGTGGACTGTGACTCAGGTGGGGTTATGCTGTGAAGCAGAATTCGATGAGCCTGTGCAATGCCTCTGTGTGATCTGAGTGGTGTGTGCACTCCAGGACGTGGGTGCTACAGGGTAGAGGTGGCTTCAGGTCTGGTCTCGGTGGCCGCCTGCTTTCAGTGATACCGGCAGTAATGACCGAGGACATTCGTATACAGTGGTACCTCGAGATATGAGTGCCCTAACATCCGAGATTTTTGAGATACGAGTCCTCGAGCGAGCGATGTTTGCTTTGAAATACGAGCAGCATTTGAGATAGGAGTCATCGCGCGGATCGGCCGGCTGCACACGACCCACCAGTTTACCGCCACTCGAGGGTCTCATAGTTTCCCACGCCTCAAGGTTACGGAACGAATTAAACTCGTATCTCGAGGTACCACTGTAGTCAGAAGCCACAGGAACTGTTCCAACCGGCTGCTGTCCCAAGCACTGCATGCAGATCCATGTCTTTAATCCTCCACCTCCCAGACGGGGGACACTGTCACAGAGAGGGGAGCAACTCGCCTGAGCCCCTCGGGTACTAATACGTGGCCAATGCCGTGACCGGTGTGGCTCAGTGGATAGAGCGTCGGCCTGCGGACTCAAAGGTCCCAGGTTCGATTCCAGTCAAGGGCATGTACCTTGGTGGCGGGCACATCCCTAGTAGGAGGATGTGTGCAAGAGGCGGCTGATCGATGTCTCTCTCTCATCGATGTTTCTAGCTCTCTGTCCCTTTCCCTTCATCTCTGTAAAAAATCCATAAAAATATATTTAAAAAAGAAAGAAAGAAAAGAAAACTTCGAGGGGAGTAGGGCTCCGGGCCGAACCGGGTTGGCTCAGGCTGGAGACGTGAATCCTAGATTGGAGCTTTGTCTTAAAGGGGCAGAGCGTCTTAAGAACCTTCTCATGATTTCTTTCTCAGAATGCCATGTTGCTCTTCCACACCTTGAGGAGAACAGGCTTGTAGTGGGACAAAGAGGCGGCGTTTCGGCAGTTTGAGATTATTCCATGAAGTTGCTAGCGAGCAGTGGGGGAATCATGCTCCGTTGAGGGGGGCAGGTACCTGACCCGTGTGCCCAGCGATGAAAGTGTGATCTCCTGTGAAAACACAGGTCGGAATGCCAATTCGAGTGTCTCTTCATCAAAACAAAGCTTTAGATCAGTGGTTCTCAACCTTCCTAAGGCCGCAACCCTTGCATACAGTTCTCATGTGGTGATGACCCCCAACCATGACATTATTTTCATTGCTACTTTATAATTGTAATGTTGCTACTGTTATGAATCGTGATGTAAATATCTGTGTTTTCTGAGGGTCTTAGGCGACCCCACAGGTTGAGAACCACTGCTTTAGATGGTGGTCAGGGTTCCAGCTAACCTTGGAAAACCACATTAACCCGCAGGCTAGCTGAAGTTCACTTCATCTGCCCTGGCCCTTTAAGACAGTGACGGACGGGTAGGTTTCAATGAGGCCACCGGCTCTCCTTAGTCCTCTTGGCAGGGAACCACTTTTTATTTTATTTTATTTTTTGTTTTGTTCTCGGCGTTGTGTTCATAACTGGGTGAGGGACTCTGTGTATAGAGAGTTAATGCTCCGTTAACATCTGGCCTGTTTTTCCACGTTGTCCACCTTGCGCAATTAGGAAAATTGAGTGGATGTTACACTTTAGGGGTTTGTCCATGTTGAATTTTTTTTTTTTCTCTTACCCGTCGGTTCCTGTCGTTTTGGATTATTGCAGTGCAGACGACTGGGCTTGTCAAGCTTTTATGACCTATTAGCGTCTATTTTGCATCGCGTGTTACGATGCATTACGTTTTATGGCACTTCATTAAAGGGGAATCAGACACGTTGGCTGTCCACACTGCCTGCTCACCGTGCGGGGCATCATGCTCCGAGACACTCGTTCATGCCTTTATTCCTGGGCACACGTGAACCGGGGCAGGCGGCCACCCGGGCACATGCCTGCCCTGGCCCAACTGGCAGGTGGCCAGCTCCCCAGCGCGATGGCGAGTCTGGCAGCCGCTCCCAGGTTTCCTGCGGGGTCAGCGATCGGGAGTCCCTTAGACTACGCTCTCTCCTCAGGGTATCTGATCCCGGACCGGACCCATCTCATGGCTAGCCTCCCAGCGGCTGAGTGAACGAGGGCCTTTACATTTGAAAGAGATTCTTTACATTTGTCTATTCATTTGATGCTGGGGAGAATGTACTCAATGTAGTTATTATTATTTTTTTTAGTTTTCGTCTAATTGATTTCTCTCTCTTTTTGTTGATCAAAGTTACCCAACTATTTCTACAGGTTCTTTCTTTTTTTAAAAAAATACAGTGGTACCTCGAGATACGCGTTTAATTCGTTCCGTAACCTTGAGGCGTGGGAAACTATGAGACGCTCGAGTCGCGGTAAACTGGTGGGTCCTGTGCAGCCGGCTGATCCTCGCGATGACACCTATCTCAAATGTTGCTCGTATTTCAAAGCAAAAATTTTCATTTTCATTTAAAACCTTTTCCAAACCAGTGTGTGTCTTACTCTCCCTTCACTGTCATGCCTTTATCATCTAATATAGTTCCCACATGAACTCAATGTAGGTCCTAGACGCTATAGGTATTAGCACCTAATTTCACTCATGAATTACTGTGATGATCTAAGGAAGCACTATGCCAAGCTCGCTCGGTCGACGGCTCGTATCTCAAATATCTCGTATGTTAGGGCACTCGTATCTCGAGGTACCACTGTATATTTTATTGATTTTTTACAGAGAGCAAGGGAGAGGGATAGAAAGCCAGAAACATCGATGAGAGAGAGACATCAATCAGCCGCCTCCTGCATGCCCCACACTGGAGATGTGCCCGCAAGCAAGGCACATGCCCCCGACCGGAATGGAACCTGGGACCTTTCAGTCCGCAGGCTGACGCTCTATCCACTGAGTGAAACTGGTCTCGGCTATTTCTACAGTTTAAGACTTCTTTCTAAAATTTGTGGTCGTTTCACCGTGGTGTATCTTATCACTGGTGAATATTTCTGCTTTATCGTGGTCGGTATAGAATTAGAGGTGACGTTTACTGAATGTGTATCAGCCTTACTTTAAGCCCTTGGCATAGTGCTTCCTTAGATCATCACAGAAATTCATGAGTGAAATTAGGTGCTAATACCTATAGCATCTAGGACCTACACTGAATTCATGTGGGACCTCTATTAGGTGATAAAGGCATGACAGCAAAGGGAGAGTAAGACACACACTGATCTCGCGTGATTTGGAAAAGGTTTTAAATGAAAATAACGCAGCAGAAATGGATGTGGGTTAAGGTGTGACATTTGAGGCCATTCTGGCAACAGGATTCTCCAGCAAGGTGTTCCCTTTCTCATGGATCCTCCTTCCAGCCGTCCAGTCGCTCTCATACATCAGGTCCACGCCCGTGGGCACAGCCAGCGACGCCCTAATAAACTCGCCTTCCTGCCCAGTTTGCCTGCGTGCTGCTCCCCTCAGCTCCTGCTCCCCCCTGCGCCATGGCCAGGTGGGGCCAACCCCTCCCAGGCAGCCCCCCCCCCCCCTGCTCTTGTCTTCCCGCCTTCGGGGGACACACTGACCACGTGATTGGCTCCTATTATCCCCAACTCTTCTACCACATCTTTCTTTTCCATTTGGAGCTAACTCTTCTTTTCTTGTCTGAACTTAAAAACATTTTCATTGTCAGTCTGGTGTCATGGTTTATTTATACAGGCCGCCCTCGGGTTACATCAGACTCGACGTATGTCACCATCTTCCACTTATTTATATGAAAAAAAAAGTTCTGTCATTTCAACGTGTGTACATATGTGCTTTATGTCTCTTAGTATTTATTTACCACAAGGAAAGGTCAGGAATTGTTCTCTTTCTTTTAAATTGTTTTGTTTCACTTCATTGCTGCTGTGTGTGTTCCATGTGAGAGACATAGGTGCTTAGGTAGGTGGGTTCCCATGAAAATCGTGTGACGTTGCACATAGGAACAGATCCGACATAACCCGAGGACCTCCTGTATGTCCTTTTCCTCTAAATCAGCACGTTCTCAACCTGTGGGTGGCGACCCCTTTGGGGGTCGAACGACCCTTTCACAGGGGTCGCCTAAGACCATCGGAAAATGCAGATATTTACATCACGATGCATCACAGTAGCAACATTTCATGGTTGGGGGTCACCACCACATGAGGAACTGTCTGCAAGGGTCGTGTCCTTAGGAAGGTTGAGAACCACTGGTCTAGTAGATGCTTACGATCTAGTGGGTTTTCTTTCGATTTTATAAGTGAGGTAGTTAAATACTTTATAGTGAAGACATAGAAATCACTTTTCTATAGGTTCATACTTGAGCTTAAAGTGATTCAAGAGAAACTGGCGTTCAAGGTTGTCTCCAAGTTGGATGATCACCTGTAGTTCTTTACAGACCGGCATGGTCAGCCAGCCCTGTCTCTGCTGAGGTGTCCGAGACAAACTATTCTAATAAACTAAGAAGAATAAACAGAAGGCCTATTTTTAAACCATGCAGCCCGCCAGGCCAGGATTTGATCTTCAGTGTTGCCAGCTTACCATGGGAACCTTCTCTGCTCAACTACTCGCAGAGGTAAAATAATCTGTCAAAAAAGTTCTAATAATAAAGGTAACTTTCTTGATAGGCTGGGCTTTTATTTAAATGAACTTAACCATCAGAGCATTTGGGATTTAAGAAACGGTGTGTGAGGTTTCTCAATAGTCGCCTTATTCAGCACAAAAGAAAAATTGGTAAAGAATGCCTATTTTTTATGGGTCAGTGTTCATTGTAAAAAAGAACAGTAAACAACCTTACCGTGCGCACGATGAAAGAAATGCATGTGTGGCAAAATGTTCTGAAATTTGATTTATAGGCATTAATTTTTTATGATGTCCAGTCAGTATGTTTTTTGACCTTTAGGGAGGTCATTTTTTTATTTTATAAACCATGATTTTTGGAAACTTTCAAGAAATAACATGTTCTCTTTACTAAAAGTTAAGGGCGTTTTCTTAGTTGAAAACAGCTTTTTGGAAGATGGCTTTAAAAGAGTTCCACCATAAATTCTTACTTAAAAGATTCTCTAAAAAATCCACTTGTTTTTAGCTTGTTACTGTGTTTTTTTTATGAGGTTTTTGGCTCTTAAAGCTGGTTGATAGCAGGATGTTCAAACATCTTTATTTCTCCTCTCAGTGCGGGCCCACAGTTGGGGCTTAGTAAGTACTTGTTCCGTGATGTTCATCTTTTGATAAACCCGAAAAATGTTGGTCAGATGATGTTCCTTTTTTTATTTGTTTCTCAGATTGAAGTTGTTTACATGTTTAAAGGGGGGAAACATGAACTATTACTGGGAAAGACCTTAAATTTGTTATGTTGGGTAAATAGAGAGAAAATAAAGATGAGTTTGTCATGGACACACCCAGTTAGTGTCTCAGTTGAGACATCAGAATGGAAATCAGTTACTTTCAAAATACCTACATTTTTTAAAAAATATTTTTTCGTAATAGAGGGATAACCTCATATAGAAGAAGAAAGCTAATCAGAGAAGGCCTGAATACGAAGAATGTCCGTGTTTGGTTTTAATTAACTCAGCGTTGTTGGTTTTAGAAAGAAGTCAAACTAAAGTGTCAAGCCTACAGAATACAGAGTTCTGTAATCTAAGACCCATGATTTAAAGAATATGTTTTGCATACAGCGCACATTTTCCTAATGCAGAAAAACACACTTGCTTTTATTATTTTACTGCCACCTCAAAAGGCAGCATGGGGGCGGGGACTGCTTTGCCCACCCCTGTATCTGCCTGGCACCTTGTAGCACCCAGCTAGGCTCGATGGGTGAATACAATTTCAAATAGATTATCACCAAATTGTAAATGGGAACATATCTAAGGAACTTATTACTGGGAAAGACCTTCTTAAATTTGTTATGTTGGGTAAATAGAAAATTCTAATTGGGGCTACAGGAGTGTCAGATTTGCCATAGTTCTGCCTGTTCTTTTAAAAATATTTTTATTGGTTTCAGAGAAGAAGAGAGAGGGAGAGAGAGAGAGAGAGAGAGAGAGAGAGAAACATCAATGATGAGAGAGAATCATTGATTGGCTGCCCCCTGCGCATCCCACACCGGTGACTGAGCCTGCACATTGGGCATGTGCCCTGACCGGGAATCGAACCGTGGCCTTACTGGTTCCTAGGTCAGCTCCCAACCATGGAGCCGTGCCAGCGGGGCTGCCTGTTCTTTTCATGCGGTTAAAACTGCTCTTCCCCTTAAAGGGTCCTCTTTCCCACACCTGTGAAGCAGCTAAAAACAAAGCATTAGAACACCAGCCACCACAGAACGTTAGTAACAATGCCAAGGGCCTTTTTATATTTGCTTTCTCGTGAAGACACTTCATTTGTCAGATTGAGTACGAAAGCCTGGAATTAGAACCCTGAATTCATGGGATTGACTGGGTTCAGTATTGGTATTTCCTTGTGCTAGAGACTGGTGATATTGCCTGTACCTCTTCCTCTGGATCAAAAAATATTTCTTCTCTTTTAAGTATAGAAGATAGGAATATCCATTTAGATTTCTACATTTTTTTTTTTTTGACAAAAGCTTGAACTCTTGAAAGACTTTTAGATTAGTAGAATCTCTTTTTATTTGCCAGTGTCATTATTGATGAATTTACTAAGGCTTAAAAGAGAGAATCATTTTTAGAGTTTCACAGAATATTTCTGAAACTGCCAGTTTCTTGGATTAAATTAAGCACATTTACATGTACTTTTAGAAAAGGCATTTGTGGTATATTATACATCTCTTGGTTATTTCTATTAAAAGGGCACCATGTACTAGTACGAATGAGCAAACCCTTCCTTTAAAGCCTTCTTGAATAAAGGGAGATTCAAGGACTACACTATTTTAAGGAGAATAATGTATGCAAAACTAAAAACTTTTCCCTTATTTTTAGTGACCTCATCTAAATAAGAAAAAGCAAACTCTTATTTGTTCTTTGTGTACTTCTGCTATCTAGGGCATCTGATTCTGTAGTTTTCAAAGATAAGAATAGACCAGTGGTTGGCAAACTCCTTAGTCAACAGAGCCAAATATCCACAGGACAACGATTGGAATTTCTTTGGAGAGCCACATTTTTTTTTAACTTAAACCTCTTCTAAGGCCACTTCTTCAAAATAGACTCGCCCAGGCCGTGGCATTTTGTGGAAGAGCCACACTCAAGGGGCCAAAGAGCCGCATGTGGCTCTCGAGCCGCAGTTTGCCGACCGCGGGCATAGACAATTACCAGTTCACCTAACTTTGATTTTCAGTAACTCCATAGGATGACTTAAGGAAGGGCAGAAAACCTTCGGGGAAGTTTCTTTTTATTTATTTTTGCACGTTGGGGTAGAGATCGGTGCACAGGAGGTACATTTTAGTGCCTGAAAACCAGGAAGAAGTGAGAGGGTGGCTAGGTTAAGTTTGTTCCAGGAAGGAGAGTGGAAGATTCAGTGTAGTAAGTACGTATAGACAAATCGAAGGCTGAGTGGACCTTTTATTTTATTGTCTTTGGGCTGACACAAAATACTGGGAGGGGTCACAGAGATATGAGTTTAATTCGTTCCGTAACCTTGAGGCGTGGGAAACTATGAGACGCTCGAGTCGAGGTAAACTGGTGAGTCGTGTGCAGCCGGCCGATCCGCGCGATGACTCCTATCTAAAATGTTGCTCGTATTTCAAAGCAAAAATCGCTAGCTCCAGGGCTCGTATCTCAAAAATCTCGTATGTTAGGGCACTCGTATCTCGAGGTACCACTGTGATGGAGCCTTTTGTGGAGATTGGTTTAGTGGCTCAGTGCCCTGTGTCTTAGTGGCTTCAGACAGTTACCATTTCTTTAGGCCCAGGATTCAGGGCGCTGTGGATCGGGGCTGCACTCTGCTGGGTGTCCCCTCTGCTGGTCTCAGCGGGGCTCCTGTGTGTGCTGGGTCAGCTGCTGATCTGCCTTGTGGCTCTGCTTCTGGGAGTTGGAGGTTTGGGGGGGTGGGACAGGGGCTACGAGGCCCCGTGTCTGTCATCATCCAGCAGCCCAGCCTAGACTTGTTCATGTGATGATTTCGGGGTTCCAGAAGCTAGAGAACAGGGGCATCAAGCTCTCCCGGGGTGTCCCTACATAGTCACGCCTACATTCTGTTGGCTGAATAAGGTGATTCAGCAAATAGGACCTGAGACTTGTGAAAATACCTACTTGTGGGCTCTTAAAAAAAAATTAATCCATCTCCCATAGTCAGTTCTACGTACGATTTTTAATACTGTAAAGCGTTTCGCGGTGTTAACATACTCCTTTAATTTTAGTGTGTTTCAGTTTAAGCCAGAATGGAAGCAGAGATACAAGAAGTATGCCTGCTGCCTAAAAATAGCGAAGCGATAGCACTCTCTCCCTTCTCTATTTTAGTTTCTGTCGCAAAGGTTTCTGTCTCCTTCCCCCCAAGGCGGTTTGAGGATCCCACGTTTTGAAGAGCGTTTTAATACCCAAGGAATGTCTGAGCGGTGAAAGGCAGCAAGGAGAGTTCTGCACCATCTCCTTTGGCTTCCAGATGCTCCTTTTCCTCATTAGATCATTTTTCTTGCTAATTAGTTTGTCAGACGTTATTTCACTCACTGTTGCTTTCTCTAGAGGATGGGAGACGTGGGGGAAATGGGATGGGAAGTCGATGGAAGATTTGGGGGGCATGAAAATGGAAACTGACATCAGGAGAAAAGAGCAATACGTATTGCTTTGATAAATTTAGGCTTCATACGCATTCTTTTTTTTTTTTTAATCTTTTATTGATTTTTTACAGAGAAGAAGGGAGAGAGATAGAAAGTCAGAAACATCGATGAGAGAGAGACATCGATCAGCCGCCTCCTGCACATCCCACACTGGGGATGTGCCTGCAAGCAAGGTACATGCCCCCCCAACCAGAATCGAACCTGGGATCTTTCAGTCCGCAGGCCAACGCTCTATCCACTGAGCCACACCGGTCTTGGCCATACACATTCTTGATACCTCTCCTCAAGTTTCAGTTTAGATGGAAAGGTATTAAAAATAACTTAAAGATATATTAATGCTTTATGGTATTCTATTAAATTTCACTTGTATTGGGAGTTATGGGACATGTATGCAACAGGATAACCAGGAAAATGCCCCAGTGAGTTGAAAACAAATCTCATGATTTGGGGGAAAAAGAAAAGTTATAACTGTACCTGATGCACTAAGCATCCCAGTGTTTTGGGGAAGTTTTGAAGTTAGTCTCTATGAACACTGTGGAGGTTGTCTATAAGGAAGTAAACAAATCATCATTTGAGAAGAAAAATACAGGTGACCTTGGTAAAGCATAAATGCTTGTTTTCTCATTGCTCGAGGAGAGTTCAGAGCTCATTAAGTATCACAACGAATAGTCTTGTTTCTAATAAAATTTACGGGATGAAATTAAGGTTCTACAACAGAAGGGTACTGGGTTTCATTAGAAACTTAATCTAGAGATGCTGACATAAATTTGATACTTTAATAGTGAGTCTTGATATAGTATGCAGAAGATCATTAGATCTCTGGGAATAACAGTCTTAAATTCTCTATGTTGGCATTTGTATTATAGGCATCCAATTAACCTATATAGACTAAAAATAACAATTCATGTCTCAGAATACACCATAAAAAACATTCATTAGAAACTAGAGGCCCGAGGCATGAAATTCGTGCATTGGGGGAGGGGTGTCCCTCAGCCCAGCCTGCACCCTCTCCAATCTGGGACCCCTTGAGGGATGTCTGACTGCTCGAGGATCTGGCCTAAATGGGTAGTTGGAAATCCCTCTCACAATCCAGGACTGTTGGCTCTCAACTGCTTGCCTGCCTGCCTTACTGATTGCCCCTAACCACTTCTGCCTGCCAGCCTGATTGATGCCTAACTGCTCCCCTACCAGCCTGTTTGCCCCTAACTGCCCTGCCCTGAAGGCCTGGTCACCCCTAACTGCCCTCCCTTACAGGCCTGGTTCCCCCCCACCCCAAGTGCCTCCCCTGCTGGCCTGATCACTCACAACTGCCCTCCCTTGCATGACTGTTCCCTCCCAACTGCCTTCCCCTGCTGGTCATCTTGTCGTGGCCATCTTGTGTTCACACGGGGGCAGCCATCTTTGACCACATGGGGGCAGCCATCTTTTGTGTTGGATTGATGGTCAATTTGCATATTATTCTTTTATTAGATAGGATGTTCTGTTACCTAGATTCTATTATTTAGCTACAAGGGTCCATTAGATAAAGGTGATTTTCACAACTTCTAAAGGACCTATGTGTAAATTCTGCCAGAGAGCTAGAGACATCAATCAGCTGCTTCCCACACGCCCACCCCACCGGGATGTGCCCGCAACCAAGGCACATGCCCTTGACCAAAATCTAACCTGGGACCCCCCTAGTCCACAGGCCAATGCTCCATCCCCTGAGCCAAACCGGTTTCATTAAATAGGTGAAGTGTTCATGACATATTTTATTTAACCCAACATACCAAAAAGTATCGTTTCAGCGTGTAGTCAACATAAAACCAGAGTCATGGTCTGGAGCTTCCATGTTGTTGTGTACATGTGAGATCCTGAAAGCGTGTGCACTTTACACAGAGAGCACATCGCAGGTGGGGCTAGCCCATTTCCGGTCCCACTCCCACGGCACAGGTTAGGGGTCTTTGTGGAGTTCAGCTACTTTAAAGTACAGTGGGACCTCGAGATCTGAGTTTAATTCGTTCCGTAACCTTGAGGCGTGGGAAACTATGAGACGCTAGAGTCGAGGTAAACTGGTGTGCCGTGTGCAACCGGCCGATCCGCGCGATGACTCGTATCTCAAATGTTGCTCGTATTTCAAAGCAAAAATCGCTCGCTCGACGGCTTGTATCTCAAACATCTCGTATGTTAGGGCACTCGTATCTCGAGGTACCACTGTATATTGATCCGTGTAAAGCAAGGCCCGGACACACCGGATGAAGGGGAGGTCGAAAGGTTATTATGTAGGTGCACATGGACAGCTTAGTCTGTGCGGGAGCCGGATCCCCGCTTCTCACGGCATTCAGGGAGAACCCTAAAAACCCATTACCCTGGCGCTGCAGGAAACTCCCTTGTCAAAGATGCTGACGGCGTAGGTCCCGGCCCGGCCTCTCAAACAGCACGCTGACGCGATGCCTGTGGTTCAGGTCCGCGTCCAGGCTCCATGGAAACTCATTCTGCCGCCCTCGCACGGGGCTCGCGCTTGCTTTGTGCTCCTGGATGTTGGGAAACAACCGGACAGTTGATTGCCAGGTAGAACGGTGTGCTCCGTTAAACATTTCCCTCTGGTGGCTTCTGGCAAATTCTGAGCGAATCGGGAGTCTTTTTCTTTTTCTTTTTCTTTCCCAGGATAAACATGTTATTAACCTTGTCCCATTCACATTGCTTCCCGGGGCCTGTTTGGGGTCAGGAGCGTAATTCTCATATAAAAATTAGACATTTATTTCACCAGCAAGACAAATCTTTTTTTTCTATGTGAAAGTAGGTGAGGTCATAAGACGGACATTTTCAGCCCTTTTCATCTCATCTCATGGCATGAAATAATGACTGGAATGCTGCGGCACACCAAAAGTACATTTACTGCCAGTACAGTGGTGCCTCGAGATACGAGTGCCCTAACATACGAGATTTTTGAGATACGAACTGTCTACCGAGCGAGCGATTTTTGCTTTGAAATACGAGCAACATTTGAGATAGGAGTCATCGCGCGGATCGGCCGGCTGCACACGACCCACCAGTTTAGCGCGACTCGAGCGTCTCATAGTTTCCCACGCCTCAAGGTTACGGAACGAATAAAACTCGTATCTGGAGGTACCCCTGTATCTGTATTTTGATTCACTCACACGCACTGAACAGCTATGGCTGTGTCGGCGGTTGTCGTTTTTAAAAACTTGACGATCTAAGGGAGAAGAGGTCAGTGCTCCCGACTAAACCAGCAGGTGCGGGTGTTTGAGACTTTCCTGCGGCTGAGAATTGCTGTCCTCAGACATAGTTTTACTGAGTCATTATTTCCCCAGAGAGTTGATCAGATCGGGCCCACCCTCTCCGAGGGAAACAAAGCCGAGGTAATTAACACACAGGTTCCCGCAGGCTGGCAACATCTGGCAACATCGCCGACCTGTGTCATTCCTGCAAAGCTCGTGATTTCCATCCTTCCCTTCGGAACTAGGGGCCGCAAAGTCCTCCTTCTTCTTGTAGACTCGCCTTTGGCATTGATTTGGGGTCCCCCTTTGGGTAGGGGGTTCTCTGTGTGAATGTGGGGAGGGGCACAGGCCACTTTTCAATGAACTCAGGCTGGTAAAGCCTGGTCGCAGCTCACAGACCTGCCTGAGCCGCAGCCGTTTCGCATGCCAGGCCGTGCAGGCAGCCTGAGTGTGTTTGCTCTGTGCCCGCTGCCGGCAGGGCATGTGCTGAAGCAGCTGGAGTTTCTCCCCCCCCCCCCAACCCCCCCGCCGCCCCGTGAGTCATCACGGTGACAGGTAAATGGCTCTCCTCCCCCTGTTGCCCGCCCCCTGCACATCTCCGGACGGTTGAATGGAGGGATTGTCTGGCTCCGACCCCTGCTGATCGGGTCACAGCCTGGTGCTCTGAGAACGGAGCTGCCCCGGGCCACTTCCCTCCAGGGGGTGTTTGTGAAAGCCTGGTGAAAGGGCCGCCTGGGGTCTCCCCATTACAGTAGGAGGGGCCATCAGTCGGGCCTTGGGCAGGCTTCTGGGGGCCTGAAAAGCGCCCGGAGGGAAGGGAAAGAAGAGGAAATAGTTGTCTAAGCCGAAGAGGATATCTCTGCTTCACTCTCGGTGGGAGCATCCCTTAGGCTGCAAATGCATTTTCTGCCGGGGCCTGTGGCCTTTAGAAATGCCCTGGAAGGTCTGGGAAGGACCGTTTGAAAGTGCTTGCTTAGTGCTGGTTCTTGGAAGAGTTGACTCTCCATTGCATTGGAGCAGAATTGGCAGAGAAGTATCCTCATTTTACAACTGAGCTTTATTTTTCAATGAAAAGAAAGTAATATGTCACCATTGTGGAAGCCTGGGAAAACGCTGACTGTTGTAAGGAATGGAGAAACTTCTTAAAGCTCTGCTGCTTAGAGCACCATTGAAATACAGTGGTGCCTCGAGATACGAGTTTAATTCGTTCCGTAACCTTGAGGCGTGGGAAACTGTGAGACGCTCGAGTCGAGGTAAACTGGTGGGTCGTGTGCAGCTGGCCAAGCCTCGTGATGACTCCTATCTCAAATGTTGCTCGTATTTCAAAGCAAAAATGGCTCGTATCTCAAAAATCTCATATTTTAGGGCACTCGTATCTCGAGGTACCACTGTATTTTGCAATTTTTGTACACACACACACACACACACACACACCACATCCCTACCTATAGTGATAGCTCCCGGTGCTGGATTAAAAATAAAAGTAAACATATACAGCACGTTTTGCTTTGTGGACTGTCTTTTAATATGGCCAGACCCCTTAAGACTCTGGAGTTCACGTAGAGAACGGGGTACGCCATCACAGAGATAAACGATCATATGTATAACACCCAGTGTTTGAATAAAATCCTTCCTCGTTGGTGTGTTACTCTGTCACCCTAGCATAAATTCCACAAAGTGGAATTCGTAGTTCAAAGGAAATGAAAGCTTAACCTTTTGAATGCCAAACAAATTGCCACGTTTTTTTTTTATCAAGGAAAAGACTCATCCCCAGTCCAGAGCACGCATCTCTGCATTCTTGGCTGCAACTGAGTGTTTGGATTTAAAAAACAAAGCCCCAAAAGGTCCCAGTATTGTTGGTGAGAAAATGACCCCGTTCAGGGAACTGTCATAATCTAAACAGTGGTGGTGAATTTTGTGCCTACAGTTCAGTGTTGAGAAAAATTCTTGTTTTTATAAACCGACCTTTTGAGACTGCTCTCTGATTTAACTTAGCTTTTTAGATCTTTGTCCCCCCGGGCTTCTTAAGACTTATGTATGTTAATTTATTATTATTTTTAAATGAGATTTTCCTTATGTGCCTAATAATGGCCCTGTGAAAAAAGAACTCTAAAGTGGCAGTTGACTTTACTTCACTTAGTTAGATACTGCTTACTCTACACTGAGTGGCCAGATGATGATGATCTCTGAACGTATAATAATCTGGCCACTCGGGGTGTGTGTGTGTGTGTGTGTGTGTGTGTGTGTGTGTGTGTGTGTGTATGAGAGGCCTGGTACATGAATTCATGCATGCGTGGGGTCCAGCCAGCCTGTCCAGGAGGAAGGGTATGGGCGGTTGGCCAGGTCGAACTCCTGGTTGAGCAGACAATTTGCACGTTAGCCTTTTATTCTATAGGATATACACTGAGCGGCCAGATTAGTATGCGTTCAGAGATCATCATCATCATCTGGCCACTCGGTGTATAAAAGCAGATGTTTAATATTGTGAACTGCTGGCCATGGGCGTCGGTTCATCCCCAGTGCGGGGATGCAGTGAGGAAGGAAGCTTTCTTCGGTCTAAACGGCTCCCTGTGATACAGACAGCGCTCTGTGAACAGCTCCACAGTGCGTTACGGTTCCGTGACAAAGCAGCATGGCTGGCTGTGAAGCTGCACAGCTGTGAGGGCCCTGGGGTCAGGCCCCTCGCCAGCCAGACAGCTCTAAGCTCTTTCCTAGTGAGACATCCTCCGTGATTCCGCTCCAGCTGGAAATCAGCCTCAGGCCTGGGTGGATAGGGAAAGTGTGCTCTCTGAGCCAGAGGCCACCGACTTATGTACAGCGGTACCTCGAGATACGAGTTTAATTCGTTCCGTAACCTTGAGGCGTGGGAAACTATGAGACGCTCGAGTCGCGGTAAACGGGTGGGTCGTGTGCAGCCGGCCGATCCGCGCGATGACTCCTATCTCAACTGTTGCTCGTATTTCAAAGCAAAAATCGCTGGCTCCACGGCTCGTATCTCAAAAACCTCGTATGTGAGGGCACTCGTATCTTGAGGTACCACTGTACATAGAAGTCCCCCCCACCCCTGGTCCCTGATTGGTCCATCATGAAAGTCCTCACAGTTAGATTGGTCTAAAAGCCACTGTTCTGATTGGCCAGAATGGAGCTATCTCATGGGGTGGATGAAGGTGTTGATAGGAACGCAGCTTTGAAGCTCTGATGGGTCAGGGAGAGCCTCAGTCCTATTGGTTGAAATGGGATCCCGGGAACCGCTCTGTAAAGGCTGGTCCGGTTCTGGTGGCGGAAAGGGAGTGCCGGCAGGCAGTTCGGTGTGAGAGTCGGCAGCTGAGGACAGGCCTGTACATGAGAGGCCGCTGTGTGGAAATGAATGCTAGGCTCTGTTTTTTTTAAGTTTGAGCCTAGTTCGCTGCCAGGAGTCCTTCTTAGTAGCTCTCTTCTTTTTCGGGGTCCGCTGGGTGACTTTCTGTGAGGCTTTTCCAATAAAAAAAAAATACGATTTTATTGCTAAAACCAAGTAAACAATTTTCTCTCTCTTTCCCGGGTGGTCAGTATAATTAATTCACCATGTTCCCAGCTAACCTATACTCAGCAGCACCGTGTGAATGAGTTCAAACAAATCATCTTATTCCTGGGCTGATCTGATAAGAGAGGATCAAAGATCTGCTGTTGGGCAACAAGCAATTCCTTGGCAGCTGTGAACCGAAAGCCTTGGGAAACCCGGGAGTAAATGCAAGACAGATTTCCATGCAAAACAGTTGGGCGGAGAACAGTGTTTTTTAAAAAGAGCAGCGTGATAAGGTTTTGAGTTGACTACTCACGCAATAGATACGAGAATTAAATATGGAAATGGGATTTGGAGCGAGGCAGAATGCTGCCTTTACATGGATCAGGCCTAGGTATTTATTGGAGGCTCCTAATTGGCTGAGATATGCTGAGGCGACTTGATCGAACCCTTGGAAAAAAGAATGCTCATTCAGAAACTGATACAGCAGTACCTTGAGATACGAGTGCCCTAACATACGAGGTTTTTGAGATACGAGCCGTCGAGCAAGCGATTTTTGCTTTGAAATACGAGCAGCAGTTGAGTTAGGAGTCATCGCACGGATCGGCCGGCTGCACACGACCCGCCAGTTTACCATGACTCGAGCGTCTCATAGTTTCTCACGCCTCAAGGTTACGGAATGAATTAAACTCGTATCTCGAGGTACCACTGTATTTTATTCTTTGCTAGGTTCGTGTTCCATGCTTATAATTGCAGGACCTCAAGAAAAGTGCGTTGTAGTCTAATGTGCCAGTAACGTGAAAGAGGTGGGAGGAGGTATGCAGGGGGAGAACGTGTGTCTTTAGAGTGCTGGTGAAAAAAAAATTCACAAATAATTACGGTGCACGAACTTTCTGCCTTGCCACGCCCCGGGGCCTCGCTCTGAAGGCACAGGACTGACTGGGTGCATCTCCCATCATGGGGAGGTGGGAATTCCATCATTTCTCTAAACCAGACAGCGGCTGTCTGTCTCAGCGGAACCGTTGGTTGATGACATTTCTCCAGGGCTTTATTTCCCCTCGGGTCCTTCCTGTGTATGTTTAGATTCCAGCTTGAGGGATTGTCTTACGTGAGGGAGAGAGTCGGAGAATGTAGAATAGGGAGCTGAGGCGGATTAATCTGTTGTAGTAGCTTTCATGACATCTCAATCCGACTGTTTAAGCGGGCAGTGGTCGGCTAACTGTGGCTCGGCTCGTGAGTCACATGTGGCTCTTGGGCCCCTGGAGTGTGGCTCTTCCACAAAACACCACGTGTGGATGAGCAGGTACAGGACGATTGGAACTTCGTGGCCCAGGCGCAGAAGTTGGTTTTCGGCTCTCAGAAGAAATTTCAGTTGTCGTCCTTTGGATATTTGGCCCCGTGGATGAATGAGTTTGCCGACCACTGGTTTAAGGGAAGTAGATTTCCTTACTACATTTTGGTGCTTAGAAATGGGCTCATCTACCAATACACAAGCCAAACTTTCATATGGTCTAGTGCAGTGGTTCTCAACCTTCCTAAGGCCGCGACCCTTGCATACAGTTCCTCATGGGGTGGTGACCCCCAACCATGAAATGTTGCTACTGTTATGCATCGTGATGTAAATCTGCATTTTCCCATGGTCTTAGGCGACCCCTGTGAAAGGTGTGAATAGAGGATTCAGTATCTGCCAGAGTTGTCGTTACAGTAGGGAGAATAAAGCTTCTTACTCTCCTTGAAGGAAATAAAATAGTCTGTTGTAGATGTTTAAAAAAAAAACTCCACTTTTTTTTTTTTTTTTACAGTAACCAAATATATGCTTTATGGAAAGCTCGGTTCTGTTCTAATTGCAGGCTGCCATATATAGAAAGCATTTTACGGGCCGAAAATTACTGGCTCAACGCTTCAGAAGGTTAAAGAAAGGAGCCTCTGAGGTGTATTAAAAGGAGACGTTCGCTGGAGTAAATAACACGTTGAGTGCATAATCCCTACCACTTTTCGGGGTAACTAAAAGCACTGAGGCCGTCACAGGCCGCGGCTGGTGGTGAGAGCTGCGATTTTAAGAAACCCTTCATGAGGGTCTTTCATTCCAAGGTGGACGTTTTAGGCCCGCATAGATCCTCCGCGCTTCCTAAAAACGAGGGAAGTTTGCTTTCCTGTAAACTTTCTCTCCCACGGCGGTCACTTGATGATGGCCTCTGAGCGCTCTCTGATTCACTCTCCTAAGCCGCCAGCTCTCTGAAATGGTGGTGAGGACACAGACATGCTTTCTTAGAGCTCATTCATTCATTCATTCATGAAACGGAGAGCCGGTTCTTTCTCTCCCGGGAGCAGAGGGCATGGATCCCCGGCTTTGCCTCGTAGGAATGCTGTGTTTGATCTCGGGGAATGCCCTTGGAATGAAAGGAAGGTGAGGAGAATCCGAGTCCGGCCAGATAAGACAGGAATGCGATCCTCGCTGGCTCGCTTCTCTGCCTTTTGGGCTTTGAGATGGTGGCTCTTATAGCCTTTTTACCTCTTTGTGCCGGAGCGGGGGGGCACACTCAGATCCAGCGCTCCACGTGGCCTGTGGAATTCCTGAAATTCATGACCTGATCTGGGACATAACAGAAGTGGCCAAAAAATAATCAAGAGCTGGTGGCATTTTCAGTGGGTTGGAATGGAACCCAGAAGAGTGAGGGAGGACTGCACCCCTCCTCCTCTGTTGGATAGGGTTCCCCTACCCAAAGGTCGCCCTGGCCGGAGAGATCTGCTTCATTTCTCGTTTCCATTCATTACCCCCTTCAGACGATGTGCCTGAAAATCAGGTTTGTCTGCCGGCATGAATACCGGCTGGTAGGTTCAAGGGACCTGCGATTTTTTTTTTTTCCTTTTTCTTCTTTTCTTTTCCTGTTACCCCAGCAAGTTAATGATTGCCATGTGGCCACCGGGCTGCGAAAGGAATGCTGATTGCTTTGGAAAACTGCACGGTCATTATGCAAAGTTTCCTGGAGAAGTTGGCTGGCGACGGTGCTGTGTTGGACGCGGGCGGCTCGCCAGGCCCGGTTGGTGCTGGAATGTTCAGGTGTGGGAGGGAGCCGCCAGCAGGAGCCGGCCCGGAGGCTGGTCCCGGAGCCAGGAGGAAACTTACAGAAGCACTTTCTTCCTCCCCGGCCCTCACTTCCGGTCCAGCTCGGCAGCACCTGATTCAGTTCTTGAGTTTTTTATTGTGACAGTAATTTGTGCCGTTGAACCTCAGTCCGGGATGGGATGTTCTGGACGGGAGGAGAGCGCCAGTCTAGATCACAAGCTTCAATAAAAAAAATCGTGTGATTAAAAAAAAAAAAAGCTTGAAAACAATTTTTTAAATATATATTTTTTATTGATTTCAGAGAGGAAGGGAGAGGAAGAGAAAGATGGACACATCCATGATGAGCATCGTTAATCATTAATTGGGGATCCAGCCCAAAACCTGGGCCTGTGTCCTTGACCAGCATCTAACCCGGGACCCTTCAGTGCACAGGCCGACACTCTATCCGTTTTGCCAAACCATCTAGGGCAGCGGTTCTCAACCTGTGGGTCTCAAACAGCTAGCAGGGTTTCCTAAGACCATCAGAAAACACAGATATTTACATTAAGATTCATAACAGTAGCAAATTAGTTATGAAGTAGCGACAAAAATAATTTTATGGTTGGGGATCACCACAAAATAAAGAACTGTATTAAAGGGTTGTGGCATTAGGAAGGTTGAGAACCACTGATTTAGGGCAAAAAAAGATTTTTTTTTTTTTAAGAAGGTAACAGTTTGTTGGTATCAAATACACATTATTCATAATGACCTAATGGAGTGGGGTATTAACAAAAATTTCTTCAGTACTTAATCCATCCTGAAATACAAGAAACATGACAAGTGCCAGTTTATAGCTATAGTTAGATCTAAGCTATTCATTTGCATATTCAATTCTTTGCATAAGTGAATTCCAAAACGCCTAGAATGTGTTAGCCCAGTGGAATTAATGATATAGTACTCTCACTAAGCCAAAACAACTGGGGAATTCGGTTTCACTAAATTTGATGTGAAATATCTTGTCATTTTTTTGTTTTAATTTTCTGTGAACATTTTGCGCGTCACCGTGGGAATTTTATCTGTTTTCAAAGGGACCTCTTATTCCTCAAAAGACTCAGTCACTCCAGAAGGTGCGTAGAGACAGTGACGAGCCAAACCGTGAGCCGTGGTGACACCGGGGTCTGTGCGTGACCTCCTGGAGAAGAGCCAGCTTAGTGGACTGTCCCAGGCTCTGGGAGGAGGCGATGGGAAAGGGAGGTTGGGGGGCCGGGGGGTGAGGGGGTGGAGTGTGTAGGTGGAGTCTGTGCATCCGTGACTCATACAGCGTGGGTCCCCAAAGCAGGAGGGCTTGGAAAGCAAGGCGCTGGGAGAAGCTCACAGTGAGCGAGCGGCCAGGTTGGGAGGATTAAAACAATAAATACAGGGCCGGGGTGAAGAGTTCGTTCACTCGCTCCTGACTGCTTCCCGCAGGCCGCTACCTGCCGGAGCCTGCTCGGTGCTGAGCGGCCGCGCCGTCTGGGATCGCAGCCTGTGTGGTCCACGCGGCACTCGTCTCAGGGAGAGGAGCCGCTAACACACACGTCGGGGAGAGATAAACACACGCTGCTCTTGGCTGAGGCTGCAGAGGAAACACACCGGGCGAGGGGGTGGGGGTGGTCGGCAGGTGGGCATGGCCTTCTCTGCATGGGGGGGGTGGTCACAGGAGGACTTCTGGGACTTGAAGGACAAGAAGGGGGAGCCAGCCATAGGAGGACAATTTTTTTTTTTAATATATTTCATTGATTTTTTACAGAGAGGAAGGGAGAGGGATTGAGAGTTAGAAACATTGATGAGAGAGAGACACCGATCAGCAGCCTCCTGCACGCCCCACAGTGGAGATGTGCCCGCAAACAAGATACATGCCCCCGACCGGAATCGAACCTGGGACCTTTCAGTCCACAGACCGACGCTCTATCCACTGAGCCACACCAGTTTTGGCCGTGAGGACAGCCTTTGATCAGAGGGAGCAATGGCCCCCAGATACAAACGAGCTCCCCAGGGTGGGAGTCTGAGGCACGGGAGGTGAGAGGGCAGGCCGGGTCCTATGGCGGCGTTGGGTCTGTGACGAGGTGAGTGATGGGGATGCAGGCCAATCCCAGGGCAGGGAGTAACCCGCCCTCTCGCTTTTAGGACAGATGCTCCTTTTTTTTTTTTTTTTTCTATGACTGTCCTGTCCCAGAAGCCCTGTTTTGAATTTTGTCCCAGTTCAGGCTTTCCACCTGGCTCCTGGGGGACCTCGATGCTGGCTGGTAATCGCTAGTGACAGGGAAGGAAGCAGCTAAGTGTTCTCTCGTCGTCTGACTGCTCCGCTCATTTCTGATGCGTTTCCCAGGGTCGGAGGCTCTCTCTTGGATGAAAACCCGTGAAATCACAGTGCTGTTTTAACGACTTGAAACAAAAATCAGTAAAAGCCAGTTGCTTTTTGGCAGAAGTTATTCATTGTGTATATTCGATGTTTCCCTAATTCAATTCTTGAGTTTTTTATTGTGACAGTAATTTGAGACCCACCCATGTATTCTTTTTTAAAAATTTTTATTTCAGAGAGAGAGCAAGGGAGAGGGAGAAAGAGATGGAAACATCCATGATGAGAGAGAATCACGGATCGGCTGCCTCTTGCATGCCCCCTCCTTCGGACCGAGCTCAAAATCCAGGCATGTGTCCTTGACCAGAATCGAACCTGGGACCCTTCCCTCTGGAGGCGATGCTCTATCCACTGAGCCAAACCAGCCAGGAGACCGATGTCTTCTTTATATAGCCTTTTCTTACCTCGAGTTAAGAAGTATGTCTCCCTGGTCTCTAAACTGATGAATTAGCAAGAATCCGTCTCCAGGATCCTCAATTCCGTGTTTCAAAGTAGGTGCTCCCTGAAAAGTTTCCTGGTGGCTTAAAATAGTGCAGATTATATAATTCCTGTGTGTGCATCACAGGTCCGCTGGGAGTCTTGGCTGGGATTGTTCTGTTCGTGACTGTATGTAGTATTTCATAGATTTGTTCAGCCTTGGTTCTCTGTAGTTTTAGAATCCACTGATAAATGTAGGTGTGCACTGTCTTTTGTGATTTTTTAAAATAAAATATTTTTATTGATTTTTTTTTTTAAGGAAGGGAGAAAGAGAGGAATAGATAGAAACATCAATGAGAGAGACACGTCAATCTGCAGCTTCCTACACCCTACCCCCCCTTACTGGAGATCATGCGTGGATCGAAGCTCATCCATTGAGCCACACCAGCCTGGCTGCCTTTTGTGATTTTTTAAAAATATATCAAATTAGTGATCTTCTGATGCAGTTAAGTCTGTCACTCATACCTTTCTTCATTAAAAAAAAATCATAATTTAGAAAGGTAAATTAAGAGATGATACGTATTTACAAATTGCTGTTTTGCCTTGACAGAGGAATCTGAGTGAGGTTTCAATAATCAGATCTGGCAATGCTTGTAGGTCCTGATTGACAGGTGTCGGATTTAATTTGGAGTGTTTGTTAATATGAAACATGGTACATCTGCAGTTTCTCCCGCATTTACTAGAGTCAGTGATTCAGGTTAGCTTCACCCAACTTAAGTTTCTGCGTTCTGATGGTATCCAGGTCGGCAGCAAATTCAGTACCGAAAGCAATGGAATATTGTCTCTAAATTATACCTGTTCCATTTGTAAAACTAATTTTTCAAATCTAAAAACTGCTTTGTGGCTGACATAGAATGTAATAGAAAAACCAGTCTGTTTTCTTCACTTAATGTTAAAGAAAGGTGCCACCCGGGAGTGGAGGGGAAAGGGATTTATACTCAGGTTCATTGCCACTGGAGCCGAGAAGTCCATGGGATTGTACTTCCTTTCACTGGCCTTCAGTCCGTGCTCAGCACACCTTTCTTTTTCCGCATAGCTGGGCTGCGTGTGGGTCTCGGGCTTTATTTTAAGCAAAGTAAACACTCCTCGCAACGTTCTGGATTTAGCATCCGTTCTGCCGGAGCCTCGGCAGCTTCAGAAAAAGGGCAGCCTGCCCTTCCGCTGGCCCCGTGCCTTCTAGAACTCCCAGACGGCGGGCGTCTCTCGGAGAAAGCCGTGTTTATACAGCGGCCGGTGCGATGCTTGGCCGTCCGGGAGGCATCTCATTCCATTCCTTCTTTAGCCAGGGAGCGCTCGGGGGAGTCTGGCACGAGCTGCGTCATCTCAGCTGATGTTTTAATCGGGGAGCAGGGCCTTGTCTTCATGCTCGGACGGACTCTGCGATGCTGATGTGTCCCGGGCAGCTGTGACCCAGCTCATGGAGACCTGGAGTCACTTCTTAACCGGTGAAGGTGGCTTTCCCGTTTCTGGAATTTCTCAATACACTTTGGGTTAATCCTTCATACAGGTGGGTTTGAAAAACATCTTCATGCCACGCGTGTGGATTTCTTGTAGGAAAGTTAGGAAGTGCTGATGACACAAAGAAGAAAAAACTCACTCCTGTAACCCACCGTTTTTAGGGTCTATGCACACCTTCTCCCTAGCTTTTCCATAAAATGGAATGATCATTTATTTAAAAAAAAATGATATACAGTGGTACCTCGAGATACAAGTTCAATTCGTTCCTTGAGGCGTGGGAAACTATGAGACGCTTAAGTCTTGGTAAACTGGTGGGTCCTGTGCAGCAGGCCGATCCTCGAAATTACTCGTATCTCAAATGTTGCTCGTATTTCAAAGCAAAAATCGCTCGCTCGACGGCTCGTATCTCAAACATCTCGTATGTTAGGGCACTCGTATCTCAAGGTACCACTGTAATTACATGTTGCATCATAAAACGCAGGCCCGGACTTTACCACCTCCTCAGGAGGGTTTGTTTGACCTTTGTGTCAGAGATAAAATAAAGGGAAGTCGTTATTAAAGGGGCTGGCTGTTCACGTATAATGCTGCCCTTTGAGACACGTGTGGTTTCTCTTCCTTCTCCGCCGGCTGCTCCTGGGGATAAATTACCCTGTACAGTACTTACCCGTCTTTTCCTGACTCACGCTTCTTGGATTCGTGAGCGCCTTGTGCCATGTCGGCAGAAAGATAGTAGGGATCCTGCGCCTTTTGAATGAGTTGAACAGGTTCCAGATGAATTTCTAGCAAGATCCAGGCCCCGGCCACAGCCCTAGATCCTTCTTGATGCAGAGGACAGTATAGGGGCCCATTTTTTTTAAGTCTGTTACTGAACTATTGGAGACTAGATTACAAAGACCCCAGATTTCTTTCCTTAAGGAGGGATATTTCCTAAGTCGATCATTTTCATCTGGCACAGAACTTTGACAACTGGCTTGTGATTTAGGTCTCTGCCTCTCCCACGCACCCAGCCTCGGCATTTGAAAGTTAATAACGGTAACTGCAGTCACCGCTCAGTTATGAGGGTCTCGCCACGATTCCGGTATTAAGTAATGCTGCAGACGACCTGTGTTTCATTGAACATAAATTTAGTCTGCATTTTACATTAACGAGATGGTGTGATAAATGCAGCAACCTCCTGAATATAAAACAGAGTTAGATTCTGTTTTCCTGCCTACCTTTTTTCCTTTTTTTATTCTAAACTAGAGGCCTGGTGCATGAAATTGGTGCACAGGTGAGGTGGGGGGATGTCCCTCAGCCTAGCCTGAACCCTCTCTAATCTGGGATCCCTCTCACAACCCAGGACTGCTGACTCCCAACTGCTCGCCTGCCTGATTGCCCCTAACTGCTTCTGCCTGCCAGCCTGATCACTCCCTAACCACTCCCCTGCCATCCTGGTCACCCCTAAATGCCTTTCCCTGCTGGCCTGGTCACCCCAAA
>PVJN01010794.1:0-56100 GCA_004026805.1 Lasiurus borealis
CTACAGGCCCCGCCCCCCTCAACTCCCCTGCCTTCCCACTGTATCACGATAGTCTGTTCATTGCTTCTTTGCCTCTACATCTGCTTCCCCCCACCCTGTGATTCTTGTCTTTAAAAACATCTTGCCCCTGTAGGCTAGAATTAAACCCACAAGAGCAAAAGAAAAATGATTGAGTTCCACTTTCAATGTCTGATAGCTTGAGTCCCAGTTTCAATGTCAAACAGTTCCTTATATGCACATGTCATCAATGGTATCTGGATAGTGAACAAATGGTGGCAATGCCTGTCCGAGCCTCTCTGGTTTGGCCCTACACAGTTGCTAACTGCTCGCATGGCAAGGTGTGGTCAGCGTCTTCCATCTCTGGACTGTTTCTCCTCTGGCCTTCATGGTTGCCGCAGACCTGTCAATTCCTCTCTGTTGCAGGAGTCCAGTTGATCTTGGAGTTGTTTTCTACCCTTTGGTTTGAATTAAGGCTAGCCAAGGTGTTGTTTTTTTTAAAAAAAAAAAACACCCACATTTTCATTGATTTTGAGAGAGAGAGAAAGGGAGAGGAATAGAGAGATAGAAACATCATGATGAGAGAATAACTACCTTCTATACAACTGTTACTGGGGATTGAGCCTGCAACCTGGGCATGTGCCCTGACCAGGAATCTAACCTGGCAACCTCTTTGTTCCTGGGTCAATGCTCAGCTGCTGAGCCACATGGGCTGAGTTCCACAGATTTTAATATTACAACATTTCTTATATGTATTACACCACTTACATCAACCAGTTGTCACATTTCATCCCTTAATACTCCTTGACATTTTCCCTTCAGAAAGTAGTTACTCTAAAATGTAAAAAGAAGGGAAAAGATAAAGGAAAGAAAGGAAGATATTAGACATAAGCCAATATTGTTTTAATTTCAAAGCACCTTCAGAAACTTCTAAGAGCACAGCGAATGCCAGGATAATAAGCTGTGATTCAAATCAAAGACAATGATGTCCCTATTCACAGCACACCACAGGCAACCAGAACATAGCATCCTGTAAGACCCATTTCAGCTGCCCTGAACAGTTTCCCGATGTATTTCATTATTTGCTCCTGATATTAGTGGATAGGTTGAAATAATTCATAGACATCTATTTTCCTGGATGATTTAACAATTCAGTTTTTGATATTCAACTTTTTAAATACCACACAGTTTCCATGAGGGACTAATCACTCTCTTGAGGATAGTGAGGTCCAGAAAGGTTAGATAAATTTCATACTTCCCTGGCTTCCCTTCTCCATTTATTCTTGACCCACTGTTAGGCAGGAAATTAGACATGAGTGGATGGAATGGGACATGCTCTGGGGTCTTGACAGGAGTTGGACCAACATTGCCTTCAGACAGCCTCTCTAGCGGAGACCCAGCAGCCAGCAGACTGCCAGGGCAGGTTCAGAATCAGCCAGTTATTGGCACAAGCTCAGAGGAAAACAACATGATCTCAATGTGACCTTACTAGGGTCCTGGACTAATTATAATAAAATTTGCATTGTAGTTGACATTCCCCCTTACCCCCATGGATTTTCTGTATGCATGATGGGTAAGGTCATGTGCAGAATAAATATAGTTATATAACCCTTTTCTGTCAATCATCACTGAATGCAAATGGAAGTTTTTACCCAGAAAATTCATCATTTAAATCATATAACTCAGGGGTTGGGGGTCACTGTCTTTAGCAACTGCCTTGCTCCTCATTTGGAGTATATCTTCAATAAATCCCACTTTGCTTTACTTTCTTTTTCGTTGAGCTTAAAATCTTTTCTGTATTGACAAGAAGAACCAAGTAACCCCAATCGGTAACACCACTACGTCGTTTTAGGGTCAGATCATAGAATATTGACATGACATGATTGACATTACAAAGAATTAATCCTCATTCTGTAGTTGGGAGGCAGGGGGTGAGGATCTAATTTTTTGAGGAAGGGTACATCATGAACCACATTATTATGTTAAGGCGATTGTATGTCCCATGTGATTTGGGTTAAGACCCTCAGCATTTTAGGCAAGGCAGTTTAGACAAGAAAAACAGTCACAGCACCCACCGGTAATTGATGGCCCTTGGCTCCTTCCCTGAGCTCTCCAGGGCCTCAAAAATCGTTACCCCCAGTGATTTTCTGGTTGTTTGCTTATTTTAGCCAATTTATGATCCTGCTCATCCATTTTTCTAACAAATCCTAAGCAATGGGGAAGCAAATGACTTTCAAGTTTTATGTTTTCATCTTCATAGTCTAAAAATGGGCCTGAATGAAAAAAGCGTTTTGGTCCAATAAGTATCTCCCCCACAAAGGAGCGGTGTCAGAAACAGAGCTCTTGGGGACTGGCCTATATTCGTCTCAGTCCAAACTTCAGGTAGAGACGGTATTGTCACAATGGAGATTATGCAAGGCTGCATGCTCTGGTAACTCGCTTTATGAAATTAGATATATTTCCAGGAACAGGAAAGCACTGGGGATATGTAGCTATTGTTTAAATCAGAGATAAAAAAGACCCCCACTTTCAAAAAGGAGAGGACCGTGAACAAATAATGTGTCTTCAAAAACGAGTGTGACTCAGCAGAATGAGACATCTCAGCCCCGAGGTGGGGGAAAGTGCTTCTCCTTTGGGGTAGCAGATTTATAAGAAAGAATTTATAAAAAAAAAGAATTCAAAGCTTCAACCCTCTTGTGGTGCTTTGTGATTCAGAACTGAATGTATTAGTCTGACAAATAGGTTTTTGCGGATGCCTTGATTTGAAAACCAAATCTACCCCTTGGCTGATGACCTCACAGAGGCCACACATCTTGCTGAAATGCCTGAAAGCGATGTCCACTGTATTTGTTTATCCAGGCGACAGAGGACACAGAAGGGAGCTGCCTCCCAGGTGAGTCCATCACAAAACAGGATGCTTATCAGTCAGGGTGGACCTGGATTGCGCTGCTGCTCTGCACTGGACTTCTCTTACTGAACCGGCACCTCCTATTGCCTCCTAACCAAAAACAGGAACAAACAGGAACATGGGAGCAAGACCTGTCAAGCCATGGAGTCAAAGCCAGAACTGGAAGCCAGAACTCAACATCTAGACTGATTGGCTATATAAGCCTAGAGCTATCCCTTTTCTTATGCCCTCATTCTCATAGGCAGATGAGTCAAGTGGATGCGTCCAGGCTCTGAAGTCAGACACATCTGCCTGTGTCCTCTCTGAGCCGCAGTTTCTCTATCTGTGAAACAAGGATAAACATATTACCTCCTTATATTAGTCACAATTCTCCTCTGTGTATATGTATACAGGTGTGTGTATGTGTGTGTGTTTAGAGAGAAAGTCAGTAAGAGAGGAAAGAGAGAGAGAGAGAGAGAGAGAGAGAGAGAGAGAGAGAGAGAGAAACTTATAAGGAATCAGCTCATAAAATTGTGGAGGCCAGCAAGTCCAGAACTGCAGCATTGACAGGAAACCTATGAGAGCAGATGTTCTGGTTTGAGTCTGAAAGCATTGGCACTAGACCTGGGAAGAGCAGGAGAAAGTGTCAAGGGCAGTCTCCTGGATAATTCCTGTCTGCTTAGGAATTCTAGTCTTTTTTTTTTTTCTATGCAGGCCTTAAAAGTACAGTGGTACCTCGAGATACGAGTTTAATTCATTCCGTAACCTTGAGGCATGGGAAACTATGAGACGCTAGAGTCGCGGTAAACTGGTGGGTCGTGTGCAGCCAGCCGATCTGTAAGATTACTCCTATCTCAAATGTTGCTCGTATTTCAAAGCAAAAATCACTCGCTCGATGGCTCGTATCTCAAAAATTTCGTATGTTAGGGCACTCGTATCTCGAGGTACCACTGTAATCCCAAACCCACATTATGTAGAACCATCTGTCTTCTGCAAAGACCACCAATTTAAATCTTAATCTCACCTAAAACAACCTTACAGAAACATCCAGAAGAATGTTTGACCAAACATGGGGCACACCCTGGGGCTCAGCCACATTGACACACACAGTCATCACACTCATGTAATCCTCACCAAAGCCCCATGAAATGAGTATTGTTTGAGAAGCACATCTCCCAAACTCATACAACAGTCATTTTCATTCCTTCTTGTACCAGGGACAAAGTCAGGAGTCACCGCAGCTCTCTCTTGCTCACCATAAATTTCTGAATGCACTCTTTCTCCTCCACATCCCTTCCATATACACTCATTCACTGTTTCTTGGTAAGAGAGCTAAACACATCCAACCAAGTGACCTGAGAACATGTGATATGTCTGAGCTGCCGGAAATTATAAAAGAGGATACTAAATCCCTGCCCCCCAAGTCTTCCTACTTTAATGATATTCTCCCATCCATCCCCTTCTTTGGAAGATCCCTCCTGTTTCCTAGAACGAGGAGGAGAAGAGAGGAGAGGGCAAGGTGCACTGGAGAGAAGGGAGGACAGAAGGGCAAGAACTTGAAAAACTAAATGAATATATGAACAAGATCATGTGAATAAAACAGGCAGATAAAACTATCAGCTTTCCCTGGCTCAACCTAAAACCCCAAACCAGGAGTCTTGGCCTTGGGCAACAATCCTAACCACCATCAGCCAGGCAAATGACTCCCTTGTAATTGTTGAAAGAATAGGTATTTGGACATGAGAAGAAGATCATATCCCCTGGTCACCATGGAAACCACAGAGAGCCAGTCTCCTCCTTGCACCCACAGCTGGCTCCAGTCCCCGAGGGTGAGCACGTGATTCTTCAGGTGATTCTGAGGCCTGGGGACTGTCAGGCTGCTCTCCAGGGAGAACAAGGCCGCCACCGTGCAGTCCTCACATGTTCCTTCCCCAGTGTGGGGCCACTCGAGAAAAAAATGATCCCCTGTGACCACACCTCTGTATTCCTTCTCATCTGAGGAAGAATCTCTAGTTTCAGTAAAATATTTTTATAATCCAGTTTCAACCTATGGCTTTTATTGACTCAATACTAGAAGGAACCTCAAAGGTCTGAGCCCTGCCTAGCATGGCCGACCCCACTACAAATTCCCAGCAGATCCTCATTGAACACATCCTGCCCATGGCCTCCTGAAGGCAGGGACTCCATCTGCCCATAACCTCAAAATGAAAAACTACGAGGGACTCAAGAGTGTAATAAAAGCACTCCCTTTGTGTAAATGACTCCATAGTGATTAAGAACTCTAGATTGTATTATTGAAAAGATTCATGAGAAAAAATTGTTGAAACTTTCTTATCTTGACTTACTCTGCATTAGGATAATTTGTTCATTATTTAAGGAAATTAAATTCTAAATCTATATAGATGTATCTGAATTTTGGAAATAATGAGAATCTAAATGCTTCTTTGTACTGAGCATTAAGTGATAGCGATGTAAAGACCGTTTCCTTTCATCGCCACAGGAGTTTTTTGACTCAGTGACAGGACATCAGATGGAAACTGTCTCTAAGCCGGGAGTTAGGAGAAATGGGCAGGAAGAAGCCACAGGAAACACACTCCACCGCATTCTTCACTCAGCCGAGATGCAGGCACTCTCTAACGAGATTCGTTCACACAGAACCCAGAATCACTATAATAACTGGTGGGACACATAATAAAGGAATAAAGCTTATTACATGACAAAATGAAGGGCTGTGATGATTAGTCACACTCCAAAGAAAACCTCCCAAGGGAGAAACCAAGATGGCGGCATAGGTAAACACCTAAACTGCTGCCTCGCACAACAATTTCAAACTACAGCTAAACGACAAAATGGACATCATCCAGAACCACAGGAAGGCTGGATGAGTGGAAATTCTACAACTAGAAGGAAAGAGAAAAGCACACTGAGACTCAGTGGAGCTGCAGAAGGCAAAAGTACTGAGACATGTGCACAGAGAGACTGGCAACTGAGTTTGCAGCTGGCTTTCTCAGTCGGGAGAGAGACAAAAGCTCCCAACTGTGAACTCCAGTTCTAGGCGAGACTCTGGGACCCAGACTCATATGAGGTGAAACTGGACTGTCAGGAAAGAGAAAAACACACTGAGACTCAGAAGACCTGTGGAAGGCAGAAATACCGAGGTGCACGCATGGAGAGGGCAGGCAACTGAGTGCACAGCTGGCTTTCTCAAGTGGGAGAGAGAAAAAAGCTCCCGACTGCACTGAATTCCACTTCTGGGCAAGACTCTGGGGATCCAGACTCATTTAAGGAGAAATTGAACTGTCTGATAGTAGGTGGAACTTGAGGGTGACTTTCTCTCAGAGGTGCCTATTAGGGCAGAGCTGACAGGAAACCAATGCTGTCTGCTCCACCCTGAGACTCCACCCCATCCAAGCTGAGCAGAGAGGCTTTTGCAAGTCTTGTCTCATAAGGGTGTCTCCAACACAGAAGTACTCTCAGCATAGACACAGATGATCCTCACAGCCAATTGGCCAGGAGGTCAATTCCTCTCAGTGCTACTAACAACAATCAGGCTTACCTACAATAAGACTGTGCACACAGCCCACAAAAGAGGTGGACCAAGAGTGTCCACTTCAGGTAACTGAGGAGGCTGAGTCACTGGGCCCTATAGGACACCTAGCACACAACATCACTCTATCAACTCAGTGAAGCAGCTAAAATGTGGAGACAAAGAAACAGGTCACAAATGAAAGAAGTGGAGGAAAATAAACTGGATATAGAGTTCAAAACCATGGTTATAAGGTTGTTCAAGAATTTTCTAGAGGAGAAGCCAAGATGGCCGCATAGGTGAACACCTAAACTGTTGCCTCACACAACAATTTCAAAACTACAACTAAAAGACAGAAGAGACATCATCCAGAACCACAGGAAAGCTGGCTGAGTGGAAATTCTACAACTAGAAGGAAAGAGAGGAGCTCACAGAAACTCAAAAGAGCTGCAAAAGCTGAGGTACAGAGACACATGTGTGGAGAGAGCAGGCGGCGAAATGCCTGGCTGGCTTCCGATGATGGGAGGGAGACAGAGACTCCTGACTACACTGAACCCCTTATTCTACTGCACTGAACTCCAGTTCTGGGCAAGATTCATACAGGGGGAGTCTGGACTGTTGTGAAAAGGGAGGAATGCATGGAAATTTAGGGGAGCTGCGAAAGGGCACAGGTCTGGGGATGCACACACCACTGTGCACAGAGAGGACGGACTGCTGCTTGTGACTCTGGCTTTCTCTAGTGGTCGAGAGACAGAGCCTTCCAACTGCGCTGAACCCCAGTTTCAGGTGAGACCCTAGAGACCCAGACTCATATGAGCCCTGGAGAGCAAGGGAACTGGAAAAGCAGAGGTCTAGAGCCACGCATGCATGCGCATAGAGAGGGCTGCAGCAATTACCGAGAGACACTTGAGACCCACATAGGGCAGGGCTGACTGGAAGCCAAGGCTGTCTGTTCAGCCTGAGACTCCACCCCATCCAAGTTCAACAGAAAGGCTTTTGCAGTTTTGCAAGTCTTGTATCATAGGGCTGACTCCAGCACAGAAGTTCTCCTGGCATAGCGAAAATGCAGAGCCAAAGGAACAGATCACAAACAAAAGAAATGGAGGAAAACAAATGACTGGATATAGAGTTCAAAAACATGGTTATAAAGTTTTTCAAGAATTTCCTAGAAATAATGGATACATTTAGTGAGACCCAAGAGGAGATGAAAAAGGACCAACTAGAAATGAAACATACACTGACTGAAATAAAAATATTATACACAGACGAACAGTATACTAGAGGAACACAAGAATCAAGTCAAAGATTTGAAATACAAAGAAGCAGAAAACACAAACTGGAAAGAAAAAAGAATCCAAAAATGTGAAGATAGTGTAAGGAACCTCTGGAACAACTTCAAATATTCCAACATCAAAATTATGGGAGTGCCAGCAGAAGAGAGAGAGCAAGACACTGAAAACCTATTTGAAAAAATAATGACTGGAAGAGACCCAAGATGGCAGCATAGGTAAACACTACACTGCTGCCACGCACAACAATTTCAAAACTACAACTAAAAGACAGAACGGACATTATCCAGAACCACAGAAAATCTGGCTGAGTGGAAGTTCTACTAGAAGGAAAGAGAGGGACTCACAGAGACCCAGAGGAGCTGCAAAAAGCTGAGGCACGGAGACCCACCCGTGGAGAGAGCGGGTGCCAGAGTACCTGGCTAGCTTTCTCTGGCAGGAGACTCCCAACAGCATTGAGCCCCTTATCCTACGACACTGAACCCCAGATCCAGCCGAAACTCATATGGAGGGAGTTTGGACTGTGAAAAGGGAGAGGTGCACGGAAATTTACGGGTGTAGCAGAGAAGTCTGGTGGTGCGCACGGCACTGCACGCAGGGGACCGACTGCTGATTGTGCCGCTGGTTTTCGAGAGTGGGCAGGAGACAGACCCTCCCATCTGCACCACATCTAACTTCACTAAACCCTGGTTTCGGGCGAAACCCTATGGGCCCAGACTCATATGGTCCCAGAGTGCAGGGGAGCCGGGAAGGCAGCAGTCTAGGGGCACTGTGAGAGAAAGCACACATGGGTGCACAGGGACCATTCCAGCGATTACCCAGTCATATGAGACTCAGGGGTCGTGGAGGGCGGGACCGACTGGAAGGCAAGGCGGTCCCTTAAGCCCTGAGACTCCCAAGCTCAACAGAGAGGCTTCTGCAGTTTTGCAATCTGATATCATAAGGCTGAATCCAGCACAGAAGTTCTCCCGGCATAGTGAAAATGCCAAGACAAGGTAAGGGATCACAAACAAAAGAAATGGAGGAAAACGAACAACTGGATATAGAGTTTCAAATCATGCTTATAAGGTTTTTCAAGAATATCCTAGAAAAGTTTGATAAAGTTAGCGGGACCCAATAGGAGATGAAAAAGAACCAACTGGAGATGAAACAGATCCAACTAGAGATAACAAAGGATCAACTAGAAATTAAACATACACTGACTGAAATAAAAAATAGTATACAGAGACCTAACAGCAGATTAGAAGAAGGCAAGAATCAAGTCAAAAATTTGAAATATAAAGAATCAGAAAACACTCAACTGGAAAAGCAAGAAGAGAGAAGAATCCAAAAATGTGAAGATAACGTAAGGAGCCTCTTGGACAGTTTCAAGCATACCAACATCAGAATTGTGGGGGTGCCAGAAGAAGAGAGAGAGCAAGATACTGAAACCTATTTAAAGAAATAATGACTAAAAACTTCCCACATCTGGTAAAAGAAATAGACTTACAAGTCCAGGAAGCACACAGAACCCCAAATAAAAGGAATCCAAAGACACATCATAATTAAAATACCAAGAGCAAAAGAAAAAGAGAGAATATTAAAAGCAGCAAGAGAAAAACAGTTCATTACCTACAAGGGAGCACCCATACAACTGTCAGTTGATTTCTCAACAGAAACGATGCAGGTGAGACAGGAGTGACAAGAAATATTCAACGTGATGAATAGCAAGAACCTACAACCAAGAATACTCTATCCAGCAGAGCTATCATTCAGAATTGAAGGGCAGATAAAGAGCTTCACAGATGAGAAAAAGCTAAAGGAGTTCATTAGCTCCAAACCAGTATTATATGAAATGCTGAAAGGTACTCTTTAAGAAGAGGAAGAAGAAAAAGGTAAAGATAAAAATTATGAACAACAAATACATATCAACAAGTGAATCTAAAAATTAAGTGAATTCAAAATTTGATCAACAGAATATAATAGAATCAGGAGCACAGAAAGGGAGTGGACTGATAATTCTCAGGGGGAAAGAGGTGAGGGGTGTACAGGGAGAGACTGGACAAAAATCATGCACCTATGGATGAGGTCAATGGGAGGGAGGTAAGGGTAGAGGGAAGGGTGGGAGCCCGGTGGAGGGGAGCTATAAGGGAAAAAAAGAGGAACAACTGCAATAATCTGAACAATAGAGGCATTGCTGCCTTTAGGTCTTTGATCCATTTTGAGTAAATTTTTTTAATATATGCTCCAATTTCATTCTTTTGCCTGTGGGTATTAAACTGGTTTTTGTTTGCTTGTTTTGAGTTGTTGACTGAAGAATATTATGTACCAGGCTTAATGCTTTAAATAAGTTACATCATTTAAAATTCACTATGAGACTGCAACAGAGGTGTTAGAAGATCAAATAACAAAGTAGGTCTCAGAGAGAGGCAGACTTGCAATACATAGCAACACTAGGATTTGAACCCGTGTCAGTTTAATAGCAAAGTTGATCCTATTTCCACGATATTGTGCTGTCTCTCCAAGCCTTTATGGCTGCCATTTAAAGCTCCACACTTTTTATCAAAAGCCTGCTTCTGCTGAAACCGGTTTGGCTCAGTGGATAGAGTGTTGGTCTGCGAACTGAAAGGTCCCAGATTCGATTCCGGTCAAGGTCATGTACCTGAGTTGCGTGCACATTCCCAGTAGGGAACGTGCAAGAGGCAGCTGATTGATGTCTCTCTCTCATTGATGTTTCTAGCTCTCTATCCCTCTCCCTTCATCTCTGTAAAAAAAAAAATAATATATATTTAATTATGTGTGTGTTTATGTATAAAGCCTGCTTCCCACACCTCATCTTCTACGACTGCTACTTCTCTACCTGGGTGCTTATTTCTGAGATGCATATTGCTCCTTAAATATACTATGAAAATATCCCATTTTGAGAATTCTAGAGAATAGTGGCATAGCTTAAGCACACTATATTTTTCATTTATTTTAACCCTACCTGTCCTGTTTCACCATATTTAACAAAGAGTTATTCATGAAGCTTTTCCCGCTCTTCCAGATCACACTGATTTCTTTTGTCCCCGAACTTCTAGAGCACTTAGGATGTGTCCTTATGCAGACTGAGTTCTGTAACTAAGATAGAAACCATATCAGAAGTCTGAGCAGAAAATTTTAATAATAAAAAGTTGCTAACTAGCAACAAGGGGGTTAACCACTAAGAAGGGATATACGAGAACTTGAAGACCACCCAGACCTGCCCTTAGCAGCTCTGTGACTAGATATATGACCTTCAATGAGTCATTTAGGCTGTTGGCCATGTCCATCAGCCAAGACTCTCAGGGACACCATGCACACCTTGCAGTTCAGGAAGAGAATGTCAGAACAGGCTGAGAGGACTAGGGCTTGTGGTAGGTGATTTGGGAAGGACTTAAGGAAGTGGGGCTTTCCTCTGGACACAAGCTGTCAGGGTTTGTGGTGATTATATGATTGGCTATGCAGGGAGAACAGATTAAGCAAGGCTACAGTTCTAATTGGTAAAGCAGCAGCCAGCACTCAGATTAGCTGGGAGAGAAGAGGTTCGGTCAATTTGAGGTCTGGACCCTCTTCTTGTTTTGTCTGGGCTCTGACCTGCTGACAGAGTGGCCTTGTGTGACAGTGGCATCTTCTGAAACTGTGTATGTCCAGCGGGCAAGAGAACCCTGGCCGTGAGTGGCAGACCAGTTCCTGCTGCCAGGGGATGCTTTTCTCTTTCTCACTGTCTGTGCCTTAGTCTCCTCATGTTTAAGGTGGGGAATAATGACAGTTTCTACCTCTTGCGTTTGGGGCTAGAAGAAACTTCAAGGCTCAGTTTCAAACATCACTGGAGAGTGTGATGTGGGCAAAGTTCACTGGTTGTATTGGGCCAGAGCCGGTTCCACAGCTGGAAAGTCCAGGCTGGTAAGCAGCAAACCACAGGCCACCACTGAAATGCAAAATTTGCCCAAGGATGCGTGCACTAGGACACTGTGAATAAACAGCTGGGCTCAAGCAAGAAGGTTGGAAGAAAGTGCCTGCCTCTTGCAATGGACCTCCAGTGCCCTCTATAGACAAATCCAAACACCTATGCCAGGGGGGCTAAATAACAGGAAATATTTACAGGATTCAAGCTCTAGTAACCCAAAGAAGGAAAAAGAACGAGAGACCTGGAGCTGAAAGATAACAAATTGATAGTTGGAACAACCAGCATCCATTCATTCTTCTGCAACCAGAGTAGCACATCTCTCTGACCATAGCAATTAGTGCAGAGATGACATGTATCCCAGGCAGGAATACCCATCTGTCTGTCTATATGTAAGGTGTTTTTATAAACCTCAAATAGAAGATATTTAGACAGATCTAAATATCTGTCCATCTCATCTATCTATTATCTATCTATCTATCTATCTATCTATCTATCCCTCTGTCCATCTATATGTCTACCTAGGCTTACACTGAACTACAGACTGAGAGTCATTTACACTTTTCAGCTGGCTGAACATGGGAAAATGTAGTCTTTTGTTGCTGGGAGCAGCACATAGAGCTTTAAGATGCCATCGTCGCAGCAGAAAGCATTACTCAAAGATGCAGAACCATTGTGTCCTGTTGGCCTTGTGTAAGCCTTACTGTCAGCCATCCTTGAGCTTTTCAGTTATGTGAGCAAATAAATTTCCACTCTTCTTTTCTCAAACTCCGTTCAATAGGTTGCTATGTTTTCTGTTCCTGGCAACAGAAACTGTCTTGAATGATACAGCTCCTCAAATTTCATCCACATTTGGGTATTTTAAAAACTCTTAGCATATCTGGTCATAATTTTCCCCAACAATAATTGGACATGGCCTTTTAAATAGGTCTTTGTCAGCATAAGGTATAATTATATTGAGTCATTCCTAATTCGATAATACATGAATTAGTTCAGAAAATATTTGAGTGACTGATATATGCCATATAATCTGCTGGGCACTGAGAATTAATATGTAAAGATAGACGCATTTCTTATTTTTTGGGAGTTTATGGCCTAATGAGAATCCAGGATAAATGTGATGCTGAGGAAGCCCTGAGGGCTATGGTCGCACAGAGGTGAGCCACCTGATTCAGCCTTGGGGAAGAAGGTGGGGAAGAAGTTGCAGAAAACCTTCTCAGAGACGCTCATCACTACCCCATGCTGCTTTCCTACGAGGTTGAGAAGTATTTAATAATTAGGAAGGTGAAGAGAGAAAGAAATAATAGGTTCAAAGGTTTGCTGAGAAACGATATGATGACATGGTCTAGGACTTGAAAGAAGAGCAACAAGGATGGACCTAGAGTTTGGTAGGAGGGACAGGAGGGTGGTGAGCGGTGAAGGCGAATTAGATGCAGTCTTGTAATTAACATTAAATAATGTGGACTTTATTCTAAACCTGAGATTCCAGGAAGGAGTGGTATGACCAGACTTGGGTTTAAGAACAATCTGAACAGTGTGAAGGGAAAGGAGGTACCCAGTAGGAGACAACTGAGATGATCCAGGTAAGACATCCTGGTGACCTGAAGGAGCGTCTATCAGGTGATGGGGATGAGCGACATGGACAGATTTGAAATATGGTTAGGTGGTAAACCTGACAGAATGTAGGAATGGGTTGATGCCTTCCTAAGGGAGAAAGAGAATGAAGGAAGCCGGGATGGCTTGGCACTATTCACTAGGAAAAAATAGAGGAGGACAAACAAGCTAATGAAATCTGCTTGGAGCCTGTTGGATGTTGAGAGTATGGGAAGGAAATTCCAGTAAGAAGGTGAGTATGTGACTCCTGGGGTTGAGAATGACTTGGCTGGAAATAAAAACATGAGGCTGTAAACAGATGGTAACTTTAACAACGAAGGAGCAGTAAGTCAAGTGTGAAATTACTATAGGGGGGGAAAAAAAGAAAGAAGAGGGCCAAAGGCAATGATAAAAATGATTAAGGGATGGTCCAATAAAGAAGAGCTTACAAAAGAGACTGAACAGACAGGAGGAGAGATGGGAAGAAAGGGTTATGAGTGAAGGAGGGAATGAACAACAACGTCAAATCGCCCTGGAAAACTGAATTGAGGATGGAGGATTGGTAATTAATTTAACAACAAGAAGGCCATTGGTGACTTCAGCAAGAGCAGTGTCAGTCAAGTAGAGTGGGTGGGACTCATAGTACATTTATCTGTAGGAGGGAATAGGGGTAAAGGAGCAGAAATAACAAGTTAAAATTTTTCGTTTAAGAAATTTCTTGTGAAACATGTAAAGAAATAGCTAAAAGCAGACTTGAATTTGATGGAAAGGTGTTTCTTTTTTGTTTTTTTTTAAGGTAAATGTTGAACATGTTTGCAAATTAACAGGAAGGAGATAGTAAAAAGGAACTGGTTAGATTTATAAGAGAAAAATGAGACAATCAATTGATAAAATCCTTGAGTGACATGGCCAGATGGGAGTCAGAGAAGACCGAAGGATTAACCTGGAGCAGATGGGATATGTCCTCCACTGTAAATGGAGGAAAAGAAAGTGCATAAGTAAGGAAATAAGTCTGTGGTTTGGGAGACAGGAGAGTGAGTACATCTGATAGCTTTTATAGTCTTTATGACAGTGGAGGTGAGGCACCTGCTCAGAGTGATGGGATGGGGTTTTGAGGCATGTGGATAAGTTCTGAAATAGTCCCTGTGAAAGATGAGCAAGAACTGATTAGAGAAAAACAGAGAAGGTCACACTGATGTTAGGATTATAATTATAAAGCGACACAGCTTTAAATGGTTGCATTTTCTGCAGCGGCCCTCGCCAGGGGCACATGTGTAGAAACATAAAAAACATGGCTAGTGCCTTTTCTAGATTTCCTACACGGTGTGATTATTTGTTTCTTTCCTAAAAACTCAATCATCATTTCTGAGAGATTTAAAAACTTGATTAGGATGAACTATCCATAGTTATGCTTTATGAATCAACTAGAGGCCCCGTGAATGAAATTTGTATATGAGAGAGAGGGTATACTTCAGCCCAGCCTGAACTCTCTCTAATTCGGGACATCCCTCTCGCAATCTGGGACTGCTGGCTTCTAATGATTGCCTGCCTGCTGACTTGATTCCCCTAACTGCCCTCCAGTGCTGGCCTGATCACCATAACTGCTCTCCCCTACTGGCCTGATCACCCCTGCCTCTGCCTTGGCCCTGCCACCATGGCTTTGTCCAGAAGGACATCTGGTCTAATTAGCATATTACCCTTTTATTAATATAGAGGCCTGGTGCATGGGTGGGGGCCAGCTGGTCTGTCCTGGAAGGGGGATCCGGATCAGGGTGAGGGTCCCCTTGGGAGGTAGAGCTGGCTTGGGTGAGAGTTTGGGATAGTTTGCAGGCTGGCCATGTCCCCATTGGGGTGGGAGTCTCCACTGGGGGTGGTGCTGGCCTGGGACAGTTTGCAGGCTGACCATGCCCCCAAGGTGGCTGTCACACCCCCATCAGGATAGGGGTCCCTGCTGGGGGGCATGGCCGGCCTGGGCGAGGGGCTGAGGGCCATTTGGGGGCAGTTTGCAGGCCAGCCAAGCCCCTGGCTTTGTCCAGAAGGACATCCGGAAGGTCTCTGGAAGGTCTCCTGGTCTAATTAGCATATTTCTCTTTCATTAGTATAGATAGTACTATCCTTTACATAATTTTAATTTTCTTTCTCTAATTTTCCCTAACATATCTGAAAACTAGGATACCCTACATATTAGTTTTAATTTTCTTTCTCTAATTTTCCCTAACATTTCTGAAAACTAGGATACCCTACATATTAGTTTTAATTTTCTTTCTCTAATTGTCCCTAACATTTCTGAGAACTAGGATACCCTTTGGCTGTTGTAACAAATTACCGCAAACTTGGTGCTTAGGACAACACACAATTATATTCTTACAGTGATGGAGGTCAGAAGTCTCAAATCAGTTTCCTGGGGCCACACCCAGTCTCCAGGGAAGAACCCGTTACCTTGCCTTGCCCAGCTTCTTAGCGCTGTGCTCCTTGTTTCCCTTGGCTCATGGTCTCTTCAAAGCCATCTTACTTGAGTGGTAACATTGCCAGCTTCTTCTGTCTCATAAAAATCTCCCTCTGCCTCCGTTTTAAGAGGACACTTGTAATTGTGTTTGGGGACCACCCAGATGTTACAGTGTACTCTCCTCACTTCAAGATCCTTAACTTGATCACATCTGCAGTCTCCTTTACTGTGAAGCATACACGGGTCCCAGGGATTAGGAGCTGTATATCTTGGGGAGCTATTATTCAGCCTACCACATCCTGTGTTTCTCCACAGGACTCAGGATATCTGGAAATATTATAGGCAACAGAAAACAGCTACTGCTGGCAATGCACCCCTTTCGGAAGTCCATGTGTGGGAGCAGGAGACAATTAAGTCAGGCTGGAAGGTGGACTCTAAGAAGGGACATTAGGTATAAAGCTTGACTCCCAAAAGGGAGCTACAGAAACTATGAGGCATCATTTTGCAGGCAGGAGAGTGAGCTTGGGAGATGGGAGACTGAGACAGAAGAAGAAAATAGTTGCCCACATATATAAGAGGAAACTACACCCCAAGTTTCTCCTCTTAGGTGCCTCTAACACAGTTGTCTGTGCCATACTTGCCAAGCTTTGCTCATTATTAGCTCAAACATGCTTAAGAGGTTCATTACCTTAAACAAAAATATTTTTATACGTGTGCATTTCATTCCCTTTGACATTCCCTTATCAAATTAGCAACTTTCTGGAACAAAGAAGGTCCTTGACCAGCATCAGCACATGATGCCTCTAAACTAATTTTGGGTTTCTTTCCTGTTGTAGAGCCCAGCTCAGTTTTATGTAAGTATTATTCATCCAGGGGTACGATGACAGTGCAGAGCTGACCCGAAGCATGACAAACAATATCCCCCTGGGCCTAAGAAGGGCTAGAGATTTAGGATCCCTGACATCGTTCTGACAAAAGTTTCTGCTTTCTGTGAAATGATTTATGTAGCAGAGAGAACTGGACAATTACCAGAACCGGCATTTCTTCCTATGGCTCACATTCTTAGACTCAGGAAAACCCAACATCTTGAATTTATATCCAAAAATTTAGGTAGAATGATCAAGAAACATTATGAAGAAGACAGTAACTTTCACATCTCAATTACCAGCTTTCCAAAAATTCTGAATGACATGTGCTTGTCCTATATAATAAAAGGGCAACATGCAAATCACCAAACAGCAGATCGACCAGTTGCTATGACATACCAGGGGGCAGATGCTCAATATAGGAGCTGCCTCCTGGTAGTCAGTGTGCTTCCACGGGAGGAGTGCCACTCAGCTAGAAGCCAGGCTCATGGCTGGCAAGTGTAGCAGCAGTGGAGGGAGCCTTTCCCACCTACGTGGCAGTGCTAAGGATGTCCAGCTGCTGTCATTCGAACATCCCCTGAGGGTTTCCGGACTGTGAGAGGGAGCAGGCTGGGCTGAGGGATCCTCCCCCCTAAGTGAATGAATACACCAGGCCTCGTATATTTTTTAAAATATATTTTATTGATTTTTTACAGAGGGGAAGGGGAAGGAATAGAGAGTTAGAAACATCGATGAGAGAGAAACATCAGTCAGCTGCCTCCTGCACACCCCCTAGTGGGGATGTGCCCGCAACTAAGGTACATACCCTTGATCAGAATCGAACCTGGGACTCTTGAGTCTGCAGGCCGACACTCTATCCACTGAGCCAAACTGGTTTCGGCTAGGCCTCTATTATTATACAAAGGTACAACCACATATTTTCAGACATGTAAGAGTCATAGGAGCCAGGAGACGTGGGTTCTATCCCAGCCCGAGCACTACACCTTATCATTTGACAAACTTATTTTCCCCACCAGAGCCTCACTTTCTTCTGTTGTTGCATGATTTTATCCACAAGTCAAAAGATTATGTTAGGAACAATTATTTAAGAGATTACACATTTTTAACTGTTATTATCTTAGAAAAAGGTAGCTATCACTCAGATACATTCACACAGACATCTGATTCAAACATTTAAAAAAAACAAACATTTTATTGATTTTTTACAGAGAGGAAGGGAGAGGGATAGAAAGTCAGAAACATCGATGAGAGAGAGACATTGATCAGCCACGTCCTGCACACCCCACACTGGAGATGTGCCCGCAATCAAGGTACATGCCCCTGACCGGAATCGAACCTGGGACCTTTCAGTCCGCAGGCCGACGTTCTATCCACTGAGCCAAACCAGTCTCAGCCAGACATTATTTTTATATTATTAAATTTCGGCTTTATAGTATCTCTGCAGCCATAGCCTAAGCATATTCCTCTTTTTTTTTTTTAACGTTTTTATTATTTTTTTAGAGAGAGGAAAGAAAAACAACATGAGAGAGAAACATCAACAGATTGTCTTCAGTACACACCCAGGTACACACCCCAATTGGGGACCACACCGGCAACCCAGGCATGTGCCCTGACCAGGAATCAAACTGGTGACTTTTGGTGCATGGGACGATGCCAGCCAACTGAGTCACACCAAAGTGCATATTCCTCTTTTACAAGTCCTTTTGTAGCAAAAGTTTCTAAATCGTTGTTAGATTTGCTACCCAGAGCATTTTGGGGGGAGGTCACACCCTTTCAAAAGTGCTTAAATGCTCAAGACAAGCCAACATACCTATTAAAGTAAAGGCAATGTTGTTTCTATAAAAGGAATGTCATCTCTTTAGAATTTAAAAAAGTTATCTTGCAGACAATGGCCAAAATATATTTTGCTTTGAAAAATACTTTACAGGATTTCAACGGAAGGTCTATTTAAACATTAAAATTACTATAGGATTCCAAAGTTTTGTCAAGGGTGAGAAAATGGTAAAATCAGAGGTTGGAAATTACTGTTCAGATCTGCTTGCAGATATTTTAGTTTAGCCCACACAGAATCCTAAAAAATTAAATGTTTTATTTTTTTTTAAAAAATGGAGTTTGAGCTGCTCTTAAAAAACTGGAAAGATTGGGTTACACTGGGCTGGGTTCTACATCTCCCCCTCACCCCACCTCCCATTGTCTCACCCAGGGCATTTCTTTCACCCACATAACTTCCTGCTCCTATAGAAATGCAAGTTTATTTCTTATGTCTTGAGCAAATGAATGAAGACTAAAAACAAACACAGTTTTATGACAGCGATCTGGGGAGGAGAACACAGGAATTTCTCCTCTTCCATCATTTATGGCTAGCTCTTCTAAGCTGAGGAATGCCCAACTGATGGGAACGAACGGTAGCAAGACCTCCCAGGCAGTGTGGGTAGGAAGGAAAATGGCAGAAAACCCCCAGAGTGGGTAAGTGTAAAATATTGCATTTAGGGAAAAAAAATGTCAGCTAGGATCCTAACAAGGGCGTCTCTGAGCCACGCATGGCAGTACAATGGTGATTGCCTTCCTTCAGCTGTCACCCAAGGAGAGGCCACATTCATGCTGGAGCTACTGGCTTCCGTTCCTCCTGCTGGGGAATTTTGGGGACATGTGCTATAGATCTGTGAGTGCCAGAACCTGCCGGCAATCGAACAGTACCTGAGTGAGGGGGTGAGGATAAGAAAAGACAGACAAGAAAAGATGGGGTTGGGAGGTCTGAGACTTGAGTCTGAAGCCCAGAGTTTATTTCCAGCATAGTATTTAAACACAAGCAGAGGAGGGAGTTACACAAATCAGGTAGTATTTGCAAACACAGTCACTGACCTTCTAAGTAATCAAGACCTTGCAAGATCTTGCACATAGGCATCAACATTTTTTCAGCCAAGCTGTTTAGTTATGTCTACAGTCTGCATTCACATCTCTGTTTATTAAACTGAAGGGTGAGAAAGCAGAGAGCTATGTCCAGAGCCTGCATTCAGATCTCTAGGATCCTCATATGCCCGGGGCAGCTCCCCACATGTGAGTGGTTACAATTAATTCCTCAGTGGAAGTTAAAATAATTCTAGAAACATAGACTCTCATGTGTCTGTAATGAAACCTGCCAAAAATGCAAATTCTAGAGCCAGAATAAATTACATTTCCACATTTTCTTTATAACTTTGATACCATTTGGCATAGATGCTTTCATTCAATTTTATGAAGAGTTAATACATTTATAGGATTCAAACACCAAAAAGTATTTTAAAAAATGAATATCTCCCTCCTACTCCTCAACATATGCACCAATTTTCTCCACCCTCACACACACACACACACACACACACACACACACACACACACACAGCTCTTGTTTCTTTTTCCTTTTAGAGAGCCATCATGCATATAGGATCTGATAGATATATTTTTTCTTCCTCCTCTTTTTAAAAAATAATACTATACTCCACATATCCTTCTGTACTTATTTTTCACTTAGCTATATATTCCAGAGACTGTTCCTCATCAATACATAAAGAGCCTATTTATTTTTATAGATATAAAATAGCATTATATATATGCACCATAATTTATTTAGTCTGTTGCTTGACATGTGGATTGCTTTCAATATCTCGTTACTATAAACAAAGCTATAATAAAAAAACATCAACATGTCCTGGCCGGGTGGCTCAGCTGGTTGAAGCATCGTCCCACACACCAAAAAGGTTGTGGGTTCAATTCTTGGTCAGGGCACATACCTTAGTTGCCGTTCCATCCCTGGTTGGGGTTCATACAGGAGGCAACCAACTAATGTTTCTCTCTCTCCCTTTATTTCATTCTAAAATCAATAAACATACCCTCAGCAGAGGCTTAAAAATAAACCCATCAATATGTGTTATTAGCATTATAATTTTCTAGAAATGAAATTATTGGGGGACAAGATATATGCATTGGTAACTTTCCTATCCAATGGCCCTTCATGAGGCTGGCACCAATTTATCCTCTCATCACTGAAGGTGCCTGTTCCCCACAGCCACACACACACACACAGGTAAACAATCTTTGGGAACTATTATGTTCTAGTGATCTGTTCGACTATTCATGACTGATACTTCATGGTTTTAATTACCAAGATTTATTGCTTGTGTATTGGTTGGGTTAGTCCCCACTCATTGCTCTGCTTTTATAGGACTTCTGGGCAATACTCACTTTTTCTTTCCATATGAAGTTAGGAATCACCTGGGCTAGCTCTTCTGACTTGGTGGGTTCCTCGCTTTGTGTAAGTTGATTAAAATCCAACCTCGGGCACAGTCCCATGAGGTGGTGAGAGTTACACCAACTCACCTGAGTCCTTGACCTTGTGGATGTCCTTCCCAGTGCTTGTTTGTGAGCTTGTTATAAATCACGTAAAAGCAACCTCACCCCCACCTTCAAACCCTGGCCAACTTTTGTGGACCAGCCTAACTTAAAATAGGAGTGGATTAGGGGTGGATGTCTAAAAGATGCTGTTATTTAAAAAAGGAGAAAAGAATGCTAGAAGGAAAATTTTACCACAAATACAGTGTTTAAAACAATTATTATCACCCAGTTCCTGCGGGCCAGGAACCTGGGTCCTCTGCAAGGCTGCCATGAAGATGTGGCTTGGGCTGTGGACTCATCTGAGGAGGAGATTGGGGAAGGCTCTGCTTCCAAGCCCTTGTGATTGTTGACAGAACTCATTCCTGAATAGCTGGAGGACTGAGGGCCTTGTGCTCATACTGGCTGTCACCTGGCGGCCATTGCAGGCTGACTGCCGGAAGCTGTACGTCCACATCTCTTAGAGGTCACTGGCAGTTTTTGGGGTGCCTTAACATGGTCACTTGCTTACCCAAAGCCAGGAACAGGAGAGAGAGAGAGAGAGAGAGAGAGAGAGAGAGAAACCAGTAAGAGTGACTGGTGCTTCCATCTTCTGAACATATTACATTATCCCATATAACCCATCATCTTTACTATATCTATTCTATTGATTAGAAGAAAGTCAGAAGTCACATCTACATTTAAGGGGAGAAGACTATTGAGGACATGAACACCAAGAGGAGGGGATCATTGGAGCCGTTTGTAAACAGCCTATGATGTGGCTTCTCTTTTATTCTGATGTAAACCTAGGTCTTAATCTCAACATTCAGAGCCAGGTCCTCGGAGAAAACTCTGGGTGCATGTGATGTGATAATATACGTCAGGAGAACAAGTTCTTATATTTTCTTGCATTGTGGGAAAGGAGAACGGGTGTGGCTCACTCAAGATAATCTTGTCTTGGAGAGAAAGGAAACAGTAGAGAGGAGACGGGAACTTTGAAAGGAGATCCGGTCTGGCAGTGTACAGGACATCTGTTGTTTGTGCTGTCCTGTCCATTTCATCCTCAGTTAACGGGTCCCTGATCTTTCTTTGGGAATAATCCTTCCTCATTCTCAACCCATGTCATTCAGGTGGGGAAGACCTCATCCCACAGCCCCAGACTGACCAAGTAAAGCAGTAGTGCTAGGTTGACTAATGAGCATGTAGCCCAGCCCAGGATGAAAGAATCAGATCTGGAACTCTGATAGGTGTTATTGAGAAAGATACTCTCAGTTGCCTGAAGTAGCTGAGCTAGAAAAAATACAGACCTGTTGGCATCTATCCTTCTCGCAAGTTGCTGTAAGGGAGCAAAAACAGATATTAGGTATAAAGAGAAATAGTCCTGAAACCATCACTTGAGTACCTGGTTCACCTGTATCTGAAATAATGTACACCTTGTCTTATAAATTCTGTAAACCAACAAACCCATGACTACTTTGCTTGAGGTAATTTAATTTGGCTCTCTACCATTTGCAGTTGAGGTACAGAAGAGATGACTTTCTCCAGATTAAATGGCAATTTTAGGGCTCAAAAAGAGTGTTCTACAGGAAATGCCCACTTCTCACCATTTTTGTTTGCTCCTTGTAGTATGAACCACATTTTTGTCCACGTTAGGGTGAAATCTAAATGGCTGGTCCAGGCCTCGCTGATCTTATTTCTAGGGGCTTACCACTACAGCTATTGGCACTTGCTCAAACCCAGTCTCTAAGTTAAAAGTGATGGAAAACAAGTTCCATGGGGTAGAAAATGCCAAACCCAGAAAGTCAAAGGAAAAGGGCATGTTTAACAGTGTGAAGTGCTTCAGACAAGATGAATAAGAACTGACACAAAATCACTTCATCAATGATGATGAAGAGTATGTTTGACAACGTGGAGAGCATATTTTCACCAGACCAGCGTGGCATCTGTACCAAGACTCAAGGCATCACTGAAACCGGCTTGGCTCAGTGGATAGAGCGTTGGCCTGTGGACTGAAAGGTCCCAGGTTCGATTCCGGTCAGGGGCATGTACCTTGGTTGCAGGCACATCCCCAGTAGGAGGTGTGCAGGAGGCAGCCGATCAATGTTTCTCTGACATCGATGTTTCCAACTCTCTATCCCTCTTCCTTCCTCTCTGTAAAGAATCAATAAAATATATTTAAAAAAAAAGACTCAAGGCATCATGAGTGGTACTAAGGGTATACTTCTCTCTTTCTTTTGCCAAAAAAGGAACAACAGGGAGGGAATGGTAGCTCACAGAGAAGCCCAAAGAGGAAAAGGTTTTGCCTGAGAAAGGATGGGGAGCTCAGATACCAGAGGGAACCAGGCCCCCCAAAAGAAAGAATGGAAGGCTTCTCCCCAGACTGCTGTTCTCCACCCTGGCTGCACACAGTCTCCCAGAGAGCTCCCACATAATGCCAACGCCCAAGCCTCGCTCATCAGTGCAATCAAATGCTCTGGGGGTTGTGACCCCGGCTTCGGGATATTTTCCTGCGCACAGGGGGTTCAGAGCCACTCCTTCAGACAGATACTTGGTTCCCTGGGTCAATGGGAACAGATGAAGTTCCAGACGTTTTAAAACAGGGAGAGTTCAAGACAGATGGCATCGATCTTTTCAATAAAGAAGACAAGGTCATCTGTTAAGAACAAGTGGCATAATGGCCAGTGTGGGGCCAAATGGAAAGTGCAAAAGGTTTAGAACAGCCATTAGGTTAAAAACAAATGTCCAAGAAAAACCAACAACTCCATAGTGCTTCTGTTTCTGCGCAATTAATGGTAATGAATGGTGCCCCAAATGGACCTCAGCAGCTGCGACTGGAAAACAATTCAATAACTCACCGAGCAGGTGAAATGTAAAACCGAAAGGCAGGGAACATACAGTGGTTAAATCAGCTTTGGAGAATAAATCACACAGAGGGTGACATTGGCTTGAGGATTAAACAGTAGGAACATGTAGCGTCGGCTGAAGTGGTCATTTAAATACTGGGCAGTGCTTTTTTCTTCTTAGCTCTGTGGATGAAATTACTTTTCTGCGTTACATCCTTGTAAGAAGGCTTTAACAATCTCTTTTTCATTTACGAAAAGATTGGAGGGTGGGTGGATGGGTGCAGGAAATGCGAGTTAATTTTCCCAGGTTCAAAAGAAAGACAAACATAATTCTAGAAACTCAATTTAAAAATGTTCAAGGCTTAAGAAAAGAAGGAGACCCAGCGCTTGACCGTTTGAAGCATTTACTCTGGCAGAGGTTTAATTTATAACTGCAGAACATGAGGAAAGAGATGAAACAGGTACTAAGTGCTATGAGAAACCCTAAAAGTAAGCAACTCAAATGACATTATTCACAAATGCCTGGTTTATCGGTGAAAGTTTCATGTGTGTGATGAAAACTTAGCGAGGCCTTCGTATGCGTGTACGTCATGAACAGATGTCAGGGGATATGGGGTGTGTAAGGAGGGAGGGGGAGCCAAGACTACAAAGTATGCCACCATGGAGTCAATTCAAGGAGGGACTAGAGACTCTGAACAGTGAGGACTGTTCACGAGTCACGTCAAGGGCTCTGACAGTGAGAGTCACTGAAGACAGATGCACAGCCCAGGGAGCAGCTCAGGGTGAGCATTATCCATGCACCAAGAGGTCACCTATTCAGTTCCCACTCAGGGCAGGACACATGCCCAGGCTTTGGGCTCAGTTCCCAACAGGGGGCAACCCGGCAGGAGGAAGCCAATTGATGTTGATGTTTCTCTCTCTCTCTCTCTCTCTCTCTCTCTCTCTCTCTCTCTCTCTCTCCCTCCCTCCCTCCCTCCCTCCCTCCCTTTCTATCTAAAATCAATCAAAACATATTTTTTAAAACAGACAAGTCATGCCTCTTCAAGATTACACTTACAGAAATGTTAATTAGGAAACTATTATGAATGCTAATTGGGAAACTATTATGATGTTTGAGTGAAAAACAAAGGAGAAAATGGGTACATTTATATATATATATATATATTTATTTATTTTTAAGTTTTTTTTACAATTTTTATTGAAATATTATAGACATAAATAAAAGTGCACAAATCCTAAATGTGCAATTCAATCAACCCAGCTGTGTGCCTGCCACTGGGATTAAGAAGTAGAATATTAACAGTATTTCAGAAGTCCCTCCAACCCTCTCCAAGCATCTTCCCAATCGCCACAGCCTCCTCCTCTAAGGAAACCACCACCCTTACTTCAACACCTGTTTGAATTTGATATGGATGGAATCATACAATATCATTCTCATGTCATTGGCTTCTTTCCCCCAATATTATTGATGTGAAATTTAGCAATGATTTTGTGTGTGGCTATACTCAATCATTTTCTTTCCTGCGTAGTATACCATTTTATGAACAGAGCACAACTTTGCTCTTCGTTCTCCTACTGATGAACATTTGAGTTGTTTCCAATCTTAGGCTATTACAAATAACTCCATCTGTGCCTGTACATGCCTTCTGGAACACAAGTACATGCTATTTTTTTTAGTGTAATGTAGGAGTGACATTGCTGGTTCATCTTTAGTGAGTACTATCAGTTTTTCAGATACGATTGTACCATCTACACTCTTAGCAGGATGTGAGAACTTTATTTTTCCACATCCTTCTTAATACCGGGGAGTGTCAGTCTTCAGTTTTTTGCTGTGCTGGTTACTCTATAATGGTACTCATTGTGGTTCTGATTTCCATTTGATTTATTACTAACTAAGTAGAACATTTTTCAAAGACTTACCGGTCATTCATTAGGTTATTCTCTTTTGTAAATGTCCTGCCCACATCTCATGCCCAATTTTCCATTAGACTGTCTCCTAATTATTGATTCGGAGGAAGTCTATATATTCTGGATATATGCCCATGTCAGTTATAGGTGTTGTAAAAATCACCCATTTTTTTTGGCTTGCCTTTTTATTCTTTTCATGATGTTTCTTTGATGAAAAGAGTTCCTTGATTTTAAATGCTGTCTAATGTATTGACCTTTTCCTTTATGTTAAGCAATCTTTGGGTCCTGCTTAAGAAATCTTTATCTATCCTAAGGTTAAATTAAAGTGCTCTAGAAACCTCTGACACTGTAAAAATTAAATCATTAATCTCTCTTGGAGGACTTCCTTTGGCGAAGCATCACAAAATTGGTAGGTTTAGCTTTAAGCAAATGCTGACACAGTTTGCACTAGTGTTGTAATTGAGTGTTTAATGTTTCAAATAGCAAATCTAAGAAAAAAAAATTCCGACTGAATTTTGGGACAAGTAATGTGGGCCGAGAAAGAAATTTACTTGAATTAAGAAAATAAAGAAGGCAAAACGAAAACAGTCACACAAAACCTAAAGGAAGTACTGAAGGAGAATTCACCCTGACACTTGAGCCAGTGAACCTGACCTTGACCTAAGGAAGAGAACACCATAAGTCTTTCATTCCGTGCTTTTCCTTCCTCAAGTTAATTTTGAGCCATTACTTAAATGATATGTCTCCCAAGTATATTTTTTCTTTGTATGGCATGTTTTCTTATGCCTTGCATATTTGAGAATATCTTTTGATTGCCTTCACCTATCACAAGACTAAATAATGAATTCTTAGATCACTGTCATTTTTGCTCAGACTTCTATGAATTGCTCTAATTTATTTCAAGTGCTAAGTGTTGTAAAAACATTTGAAGTTAGGCTGATTTTCTTTTTTCATTTACTTGTAAACAATTTTTTTCCCCTGCCTGGATGTTTACAGATTTTTTTTTTTAATTTGACATTATAATGGAAAGAGTTTTGCCACACTATGACCATACATGGCATATTCTTTGTTGATTTTCACCGGAAACATAGTGTTAAATAAATTTCAACTTAGTAAATCACTTTTTGTTATTGTTGCTAATCTTCACTGGAGAATATTTTTTACATTGCTTTTTAGAGTGAGTGGGAGGGAGGGGGAGAGGGAGGAGAGATAGGAAGAGAGAGAGAGCAATTGGTTGTCTCCCGCATGCACCAGCCTGGGGGACACGAGTCGAACCTGCAACCCAGGTATGTGCCCTTCAGCGGGAATCAAACCTGAAACCCTTTGGTGCATAGGCCGACACTCTAACCACTGAGAAACACCAGCCATGGAGTCAACTGAATTTTATTTCATTTTAATTTTTTAAAAATATATTTTATTGATTTTTTCACAGAGAGGAAGGGAAAGGGATAGAAACCAGAAACATCGATGAGAGAGAGACATCGATCAGCTGCCTCCTGCACACCCCCTACTGGGGATGTACCCGAAACCAAAGTACATGCCCTTGACTGGAATTGAACCTGGGACCTTTCTGTCCCCAGGCCAACACTCTATCCATTGAGCCAAACCAGTTTCGGTGAATTTTATTTTATTATTATCATTATTATTTTTGTTAATCCTCACCCAAGGATATTTTCCCATTGATTTTTAGGGAGAGTGGGAGAGAGAGGGAAAGACAGAGAAACATCATGTGAGAGAGACACATCAATTGGTTGCCTCCTGCATGTGCCCTAACCAGGGCCCCGCCAGGGAGGAGCCTGCAACTGAGGTACGTGCCCTTGACCAAAATGGAACCCGGGACCTTTCCGTCTGCAGTCCGAAGCTCTAGCCACTGAGCCAAACTGGAAAGGACAACTAAATGAATTTTAAAGATTGAATTGGCTTTATTAAATGATTCATGAATCAGGCAGCATCTCATTTCACAAGTAGAAGGGTCCTCTGAGCCAAAACTGGTTTGGCTCAGTGGATAGAGCGTCAGCCTGCGGACTCAAGGGTCCCAGGTTCGATTCTGGTCAAGGGAATGTACCTTGGTTTTGGGCACATCCCCAGTGGGGGGTGTGCAGGAGGCAGCTGATTGATGTTTCTCTCTCATCGATGTTTCTAACTCTATTCCCTCTCCCTTCCTCTCTGTAAAAAAATCAATAAAGTATATATATATATTTTTTAAAGAAGGGTGCTCTGAGAATTGTACGAAATGGGAGGCTTTGTAAGCAGAAGAGGGAAAGGAGTGGATCACCTCATCTTCCCTTGGGGGATCCGGAAGGGGTTACATGGTAGATTGCCTCATTGCCTCATTGGTGGTGACCAGAACCAGTGAAGACTGACCAGTGAAGAGTTCACTCCTAGGGAGGTTGTGACTGCCATGAGGTTAGGTTTTAAGTCTTGGTTTGGTCACTTGGTTAGGCAGGTAAGCACAGGTGAGTCCATTTGGGACCTGCTGTCTCTTCTTTAACAACAGTGAACACTTTTGTCTCTATTAGTGTTTTGTTTTGTTAAATCTGGAACTTTATTATTTTTTTTTTCCCAATGAAGAAATTTGGCCTTTTTGTCCTGAAAAGCCAGTTCTGGTTGATCCTCTTATCTATTCTCCTCATTTGTCATGATAACTCTCATGACTTTAATTATTGTACCCTCTTGCTCTGTGTTCTGATCTGCAGGTATGCCCTTCACATTCACTCAGATGGTCACGAGTGCCAATTCTATATTCTTCTGTCTTTACTGAGGACTTGGATTCTGGCTATTTGTGTTTCTTTACAGACTTAAAAAAAAAGTCTTGCCAATCTTATATTTTGTCTTACCTGCTGTTTTTTGTTTTTCTTTTTCATCTCAGCCTTCTTCACAGAGGCTACATATTCATATATCTTATTAAGGAGGTCAAACAGTTTCTGGAAGTTTGTTTCTTTTCGTCAATCTCTTGAGAAGAGACTTCCTCCTTGTCAGAGTTTCAAGATGATTCTCTCTTTCCTTGTCCTAACCACCTTCTTGTCAATTCCCTGTTGTCTGTTCCCCTCATCCTTGAAGAAGGAGAGACTTGCATTGGGTTTGACACTAGGAAAACTTTATTCAAATTCCGGAGATATAATCAAGCCATAGACAAACCTAACCTCAGGGAAGTTTCAAGAGTTATAATAGAGTGGAACGAAACGGTGTAGTTTATAAACCTAAAGAGGTATGATCTCTGAGTAATGAGCGAGGAGATCAGTGTGGGAAATAATTTCACTGCTTAAATGTAATGAAATTCTCCACAGCATAATTATAACTAACTTTTGCATAGGTATTGCAAATGAAAAAAGGTATTTACATATTTTACTTAATTGCATCTTTAACATGCCTTTGAATTTGGAATAAGGAAACAAGCTTAAGCTCTCACAGCCAGCAAGGCAGGGAGTCAGGTTTCAAATCCAGCTCCTGGGGCTTCCCAACCCTTGTCCTTTCTCGCATGAGACCGACATTTTTTTCATGAGTGAGAATTGCAAATTCCATAATTATCACAAAAATAATTTACTTAAAAAATAGGCCTGGGTGAGAAGCCAGATTGTGTAGAGTATAAGCGCATGGTCTGGGCCTCTGCCGGTGGAGGTACCCACATAGCAGGCTCAATGCCAGTACAGCAGCTCCCAGCACACCTGCCCTGCGAGTCCAAATAGCACAGACAGAAGGCGGCCGTCCTGGAAATCAACCACTTAAATGGCTCAAGGTTAAGACATCATTATTCATCCTGAAGGTCTGAGGTAATCAGACATACCCATCTCCCACTCTCAATAACACTCTCCCAAAATATCTGATCAAGAAAAATTGAGAGAGCAAATAAATAGTTTATAATCCTGGAGAATGTTTGCCAGAAATGGTGAGTGGGCAGGAAAGGAGACGGATATTTCCTACCAGTCCCCGCAGATTCTCCCTGAATCCGTTCACTCACTGCCTGTCTCCGGTCACTGCTGCATCTCAGTGTTCCTGAACCAGGCAAGGAGTGCCCCACATCTAAGCCGGAGTTCCCTAGCTCCCTGCCAGCTCCTGTCTGGGCTCACACTCAGTCCTCCTTTACAGTCCCCACAGCCATCTCCTCCCTTTCTTCTTTTTTTAAAATGTGTTTTTCATTGATTTCAGAGAGAGGAAGGGAGAGGGAGGGAGAGAAACAACGATCAGCTGCCTCCTGCATGCTGCCCCTTACTGGGGATGGAGCTCACCACCCGGCCATGGGCCCTCTCCAAGAATCCATCCGGCGACCGTTTGGTTCATGGGCCAGAGCTCTACCAACTGAGCCACGCCAGGCTTTCTCCCTTTCTAGTTTGTGAAAAAAACAATGAAAGTGACTTTAGGAAATAATAACCATTTACATGTGTACAGTGCTTCTCCGTTTACAGATTGCTTTCATAACACGTTATCTAAGGACCTGGGTAAATTCCCTTGGGCATTAAAGAAAAGTTGCTAACGATGGAAAATGGCATCTAAGAATGTCATTATTGGTCAGTGGTCCAATGTTTCTGGAGACAAACGAAAGACACCGCAATTCTGACATTGTTGCCTCCAGAGACATCTGCCAGCCTTTACCTACCCTCCCAGCACATATATTTTGCTTTTAACAACGAAAAATATTTAAAACTTGATTAGCACCCGAATTTTATTTTTTCTTGAAGCCCAATGTTTGTTGAACAAATCTGCAATATTTACCTCACCTCCGATACATCTTCTGCATGAAGTGATTTATTAAATAGAAATGTAAACCCCAAATATAATTAGATTTTTTTTCCATCCCTGGATTTAAAACAAAACAAAAACATCCAAAGGATCACAGAGTCTAAAGAGAGGCCCCCTTCTCTTTGGATACAAACTTTTCGTTTCTATGTTCATTTCCAACATTGAACTGATTAGAGACCAGTTTTGGCCAACCGTAAACAGATATACCAGAATATCTAACCTATGTCCTCACTGGTAGACACAGGGAGAATTTTAAAGGGATGAAACTTATAAATGTTACAAGAATACATGCTGCCAAGTTCCATGCTACTGGTTATTTTTCTTTAAATCCTTCTCTCTCCCACCACTGACAGGAACACATGGAACTATTTGTGGCTTCCCATGTGTTAAGAAGATAGTAGGTGAAAATAGGATCTTTGTTCCAGGTGGTAATTTCAACCAATCGGCTCTCGAGATATAAATGGTCAGGCTCTGACGGCAGAGCAGCAGTTCTGTTTCCAGGCAACGCAGAGGCTGGCCACCGTCTGTCACCCACGGTCTCAGCGGGGTCCCGGGGACCACTGGGGTCTGGCTGCCGGGGCCCGTCCCTCAGGAGGGGTGCCTGCAGAGGGTGGGGGGTTAAGCATAGGCAACGGATCAGCATAGCCAATAGCCAGCATTTAAAGTTGCTTTCAGCCTGAGATTATGAGATCCCAGGGGCAACTGAGGCCTCTGTGTCCCCGGGACAGACTGGATTTGGGGGGGGCTCTCCTAGCCCCTTGTTGCCGCTCTCAGCAGTTCCCTGCAGGGGAAGGGTCGGGGGGAGAGGTGAGCACCCCTGAGCACGTGGCCTGGGCTTCTCCGTGGGCAGAGGCGAGAACACCATGGGACTGCGGCCTGTGTTTCTGGGGGCGCCTCTCGCTGGGGTACGGAGCTGGTGAGACTCCCAACTTTGGAACAGGCTCCTGGGAGAGGGAGACGGGGAACGAGGCATAGAAGGCTGAGGGGTCTGGAAGAGGAACCCCTGAAACTGGTGTTGTATAAAGGGAAACTTAATGAAGGAGAAGTCGGGGGAGAAGGCTGGATGGGGAGAGAGGGGACTGCCAGGCATTGCCACTGCTCAGGCTTAGCTAAGCCTGACTGCGCCAGGATGAAGCATCGTCTGCTGGCACCGGCCTGAATCCTGACGTCCGCTGGCATCTCTGCCTGCCGGGCCTGGGCTAACCCTGCCGCTCACAACCTCTGCCTTTCTCAGGTGCCCGGGCCCCAGGAGAGGGTGGATGAGGGTCTCAGCACAGGTGCGTCTGCTGCCACAGCCATGCTCTTCCCACGTGACGGTGGAGCTCGCTCCTCCTGGTACCGGGTGCAGTTCCCCTCGGGCCCGGGTCACACGTGGACACTTCCCTGCGGTCCCTGGACCCACCCCTCTCTCACAGCCCCTGTCACACATCTTGGGGCAGGGCTGGTCGCCCCAGCTCCTCTCGGCCCCCCTGAGGAGGAACGTCCAGGAGGTGTTGGGGAAGGGGTTCAGCAGAGAGGAGGAATTACTCAGGACCGGGAGACCCGCAGACCCAGGCACAGGGCAGAGGCAGGTGCAGACCGCAGGGAGGAAGCGAGGCTGCTGCACACACGAGCAGGCAGACACACCCAACAACTTTAAATCAGGACCTGCTAGCCGGAAACAAACCCAAAATAGCCCTTTCCCAGGGAGGGAAGGTCCCGTTCACAGGCGCCTCTGCTTATTTAATCCACCTTCATTAGCGGCACATTCAAAACCCACTTCTAATGGGCCCGGGAACGGCAGCGTTCCGAGAGATGAATTAATAATAAGACTAATTTTATAGCTGCCAGGTTACCGCTGAGTCTCCCACATCCCGGGAGAGAGAAGGAGACTCGCATGCTGACGAGGTGGCAGCCGCCCCGCCTGCTGCCAGCAGCGCCTCCTGTAAGACGTGCACCCGGGGTCCCAGTCTCTCGGCTCTGGAGCCTTCCCAGTCCCACCCTGAAAACCCGAGCGGGGCCGGAGTGACGTATCCAATCCCTGGAAGCTTCGTTATCCAGCCTTCACACTGCGGGAGCAGTGTCACCTCACGGGGGGCTCCGGAGATGGAAGGATGTATGTAAGAGCACCAGCACACGATGCTTCCAGGGATAACTTTTAATTAAACACGAATGTTGGAAATGCTGTTTGAATATTGTGCTGCGGGCCCCTCCTGTGAAATGGCCCTAGATCCAACGGCTCTACAACAACAACTTTTGGAATTTCCACAAGAAATTAAATAATTTTTTTAATGGAGCCAAGGAAGACCCACCGTATCCATCATTTTACCGACAGCAGCATTCCGTTCCCAGTGATGCCTGGCTGGCATTACACGGCGCTACCTCACAAGGAAAGGGGGGCGGGGATCACAATACTAAAGATTAAGATGATGTACTTGCAAATTCTAGGACGAAATTCTACTAACTGTAAGTCAGCTACAAGTTGACAAGGTGCCATAAGGTCTGTACAGTAGAGTAGAGGTAGCAGGGAGGGCACGGCAGGGAGAGCAGAGAACACAGGGCCACCGGTCCCTCCGATGCTTGGGCACTGCCTTTCGATGCAGCCTCAGTCCCGTTCCCTCCCTGAGCCCACATCTCTCCACATCTGCTAGACAGCGACTCTCAGGGCGGGTGGAGAGGGGTTGCCTAGCAACCTACTTCACCCTGGGAAGTTTAGTTCCAATGAACAGAGCCCCCAAAGACAAGAAGTGCCCCAGAAGAGGTGCCGGCAAAAAGCTGGCTCTTGGTCAGAATATAAGAGAAGCAGAAAAGGGACTCAGAGAATAGCCACCTTGGCACAGCAGAGGCACACAGGACGAACGCCATGAGGAACGGGGACAGATGCATGTTTGAAAAGACCGCTGACGTAAGACGTCTTTAAATGCCCATACATACATTTACATCAAGATCTTGGAAAAACTTCCCAAACATTGCTATGTCACCCAAGGTGGCAAAGCTGTTGAAATGAAAGTGTTTGGTTAGCAGTCTCACGGAACAAGCAGTCTCACTTAACAGCTTAGGTATTCGATTTACTAAAAAAAAAAAAAAAAAAGGCAGAGAATGGAAGGTAACTTACAGATATAAAGCAAAACAATATGAATTGTTAAAAAAACAAACCAGGATGGAAGAAGATGACTTTTGGTACACATCTTCACCTCCTGACTCAAAGACAGGTATCAACCAACGCAGTGATACAGTAAACGAGAACATCATATGACAAATAGGTTAGTTGTGAGAACAGAAGGCAGGTAAACACGGGGTTTGAATTATTACAAGAACTGTGGCCTCAAAACTGAAAAGCTACGTCAAAGCATCGTTTGAAGAGGCGATGTCACGTGCAAAATGTTTTGTTGGTTTCTGGGGCTCCGGTCCCGGAGTCATCGAACTTGTGCTGGGGACTGAGGATGCCCCCCCTGCACACAGGGCAGCTCACCACAGCCTCAGGCTTGCCCGCTGCCTCTGGGGTGCTCTCCATCACAGCAAGACGGTGAAAAAGAGAGAAAGGGCCAGTCCACCCCCAGCCCGAGTCCCAACCACGCCATTCCTAGTCCCTATCAGAACCCCACAGGGAGAAAAATGCAAGCTCAGAGGCCAAAAGCCATTATGAATTCCCAGGGGAAGATGAAAGTCTGAGTGGGCAAAGAAGTTTAATCAGCCCTGTTTTTTTGTTTGTTTGTTTGTTTGTTTTTTATAAGCTCTGAGGAAGTTCACAGACGTTCTGGGAGAAGCCGGTCAAGCTGCCTCTAATTACAGCCTGGAAACAGCAACGAGGCGAGAACGTTTGCTTGGGACCATTTCCTCCAGGAGCCAGAGGGGAGGGCGCCTGCGGGGCCCATCCAGGCTCGTGAGGGAAAGAACTAAGTTGGACTCATGTCCAAAGAGCAGAGCCTGGGCCTGGGCACCAGGCAGGCTGGGCGGGAGATCAGGGCGCAGCGAGGGCTGGCAGCTCCACGGAGCACTGGACTCACAGGATGGAGGGAAGTCCAGGGGTCACTGGGCCAACAAGGTGTGTGCGACCAGGAGCCCACAGGGGAGAAGCAGGTAAAGTATTCAGACACTGCGTGCCCTGGAGGGGAGCAAGGCAGGACAAAGCGACCCATCAGGAAGCTACAGAAATACCCTGAGTGAGAAACACTTCCTTAAAGGGCGCCTGTCAGGATAGCAAAACGAATCTGAGAGAAATGCAGGAAGTAGAGTTGAAAGGATGCTGTAGGCAAGGAAAGAGAAAGAACAGTTTTACACGACTCACCATTGCTGGCTGAGAGGGCATGTTATTCGGCAACACAAAGGAATACACCACCACCGCCCGCCGTAGCATGGCTCACCCTCAGCCGGGTTCCGGGAAAGAGGCCCGGCTCAAAAGGCCACGTTGTGCATGATGCCATTAGATGACATCCTGGAAGAGGCCCAGGCATTGGCGTGGAAACATACCGTTTTTTTCCGGGAGCCGGGCTGGGTGACAGTGGGACCCAGGGCACGGGGGAGTTTCAGAGCTGCCCTGGTGACAGAAGGGGCTGCCCGCCGTGGGTTGAAGCAAACCCACAGAGCGATGGCTCGGAAGGTGAATGTCACTGCCCGTGAAGCCGAAGAAATCTGACCTGAAAATAAACTTCTGTTTTGGGCAACTGGGAAGGACACGATGTCATTCATGACACAGAGAGCACGGCGGGAGGGACAGGTCTGGGGTGTGGATGGGCAGGCAGAGGAGGGTTTCTGTTTGGATGTGCTGAACTGGAACATCCGAGAGATGGACTCCAGTAAGCAGCTGGACATACGGGTGTGGAAGAGCTTGCTGAGGTCAGGAGCCCCAAAGCACGGGCAGCCCTCGGCCCAGGGTGGCAGGAAGGCGGCGCGATGGCAGAGCCAGCCCTGGAAGAGGGCAGTGCATGTGTGGACTAGGTGGCTACCTGCAAAATGTGATTTTAGGCGTCTTCCCTCTAATTGCTTCCCTGAAACACCTCCACCCAGTGCCTGTATATCCTTAAAGCAGTTTAACCTTACAGTGTCCATTAGTATCTTTAAGAGTGAATGATCCCACGAATGGTAACACATTAAAAAAAAAAAAAAGGCTGATGTAATGACTTCTGAATGTAAGTGATTGCCATCAGGTCCTCTTCTGAGAGCTGCGCTAGCATCTAGGGGAGTGGCTTTAAATACTTTAAAATGTCAAGCATCTTTCTCAGCTTGATCCCTGTATCCTGATGTATTACTTTCCCCAAACATAGTTGAAAATCGGCTCCTTTCTCCACAAATTGCCCACCTACAGAGAGCCCTCCCAAACAGCGGCTTGGAAAGTTCTGCCTTCACCCAAAGGATGGAGCCTTGGCGGGCATCCTGAGTAGCAGGTACAATGGAGCACCAGCAGCACTAGGACCCAGGGATCCTCCCTGGGCCTCACCCTGTGCCTGACAGAGACACAGCTGCACTGCAGAGTGGGGAGGGGAAACTGGCCTTGGGCTCCGGGGAGGGGCACTCAGGCCCCAGCCAGTCCCGCTCTGGCGCCCACTATTGGCCAGGCCGCCTCACCTCCACCGCTGAGTCTGGAATTCCCGCACCAACCTCCAAAGACTATTGTGAGGATGGAATAAAGTAAAAGGGAGACGGGGACCGCCTCTTCCTTTCTGAGTGGTGTCTCCTTCGGGACCCATAATGACGCCGGGCTGAGCTAGCAGAGGCTGGCGGAAGCAGTGCCCTCAGCAGTTTGTAAATGCGAGGCAGCCACGCACACTTAACCACACTCATACCCACCAACAGCTGATGTGCTGCGGTGACTTTTCACTTTGCAATAATTCCAGGCCAGTGGGCGGCAAACTGCGGCTGGAGAGTCACATGTGGCTCTTTGGCCCCTGGAGTGTGGCTCTTCCACAAAATAGCACGGCCTGGGTGAGTCTATTTTGAAGAAGTGGCGTTAGAAGTTTAAGTTTAAAAAATTTGGCTCTCAAAAGAAATTCCAATCATTGCACTGTTGATATTTGGCTCCATTGACTATTGAGTTTGTTGAATCAATGTTCTAGGCTCACAGGAGGTTGCAAATAATACTGAGAGGGTCTTACATTCCCTCCACCACCCAGCTTCCTCCAGTAACTACTAGAGTATGTGGGTGGGATACTCCTGGTTACACTACAGACCTTTCTCAGATTTTGCATGCATTCATTCATGTATGTGTATTTGTATGATACATTTTTATCACACGTCTAGTCACCACCACAGTCAAGAGACAAAACTAGTAGCCTTGGCTGGGTAGCTCAGTTGGTAAGAGCAGTATCCTGGTTCCATCCTTGGTCAGGGCACATACAAGAATCAACCAATGAGTGCATAAATAAGTAGAACAACAAATGGATGCTCCCTCCCCCTTTCTCAAATCAATAAACAAAAAAATGTTTTAAAAATATACAGAACTGGTCAGCACTGGAGAGGAACTCTGTCCTGAGCATAGGTTTTCAGATCCCCTACCCCACCCTCTAAGCAACACAGCTCCTGCTCCGACTGCCGGATTGTTCTCAGAAAAGCAACAGCCAGGCACTTAGCTTGCTCATCCCCTTTTCTCTCTGTGAAAGCCAGCTGAGGAGGAACAGGGAGGGGTGAGATAGGGTGGAGTGGGTTTGTGTGGGTGAGGGAGGTTTGATTGATCAAATATTCATTCTACAGAACTGGCCTCTTCTTAGATGAGAAAATTAGAAATTTCCCCACATTACATTATAGCCATCAGCTCAAAGAAAGCACAATCAGGGAGCTACAGCTGCTGTGTCTTCGAAGAACAAAAACCATGGTGTGCAAACAGAACCAAATAAGCATTGTGTGGATTTATTGGAGATTCGAGGTGACTTTGAAAGTGGCCTTCAATGACAAAAAGACATGGACTTATGAGGAAGCTTCAGCATCGTGGACTGAGATTCTGGGTCTGTTGAACCCTATTACGTTCAGTGCAGGGACAATTAAGATTGATAAAGAAGAGGAACTCAGAGGACACACAGGAGAGAAGTGAAACTGCTGTTCTGGAGGGGTCGAAGGGTGGGGATGGCAGGGGGCTGACTGAGGCCCAGTTTCAGGGGCTCTCACTTGTAAGGAGTGTGCTGGGGGATGAGGGGGTACAGAACTGACCTCAGCCTGATGGAGGGAAATGCAAGTAAAGAAGTACATGACCTAAAGGCCTGTAAATGACCTCGACCTTGGCTTTCCTGGGTCTGCCTGCATTTGGGCATATTTGTTGCTCATAAGCACTTGATCCCAGTGGCGAACAACCATGCACCAAGCATAGCAACCATATTTGACTAAGGTTCTAGAGAGCAGGGAAGAGTATTTAAACTTCCCATAGTGCCAGGAATTTTGACAGTTTGGTGGGTTCACTCCACCCAGTGTACATGGGCTATTCCCCAGAACTCATGCAACAGTTGGAAATTTGCAAAGTAGCTCTTCAGTTCTGCTCTAGGGATTCTAACCACCTACGTGGAAGAAGAAAAAGAAGAGGAATAAGAATTGTGCCAAGAGTGAAAGGGAAACTACATACAGCATCTAGAATCTGACAGTAAAAATTTCACGGAAAGTGTTCATTGTTATATCATGTTGTTATTGTTTATTAATCAATTTATATATTATTTTCATGTACATTCTACTAGTTTTCTTTTATCTCTGATACTCCTATTATAGAGAATGGGCAAATAGAGATATTAAAATATTTCTTCTAATTAATTTCCTTTCAATGTGCATGAATTTGTGCACTGGACCACTATTGAGAGTATAATTGTAGTTGGTACCACCCAGAAAACCAGTGGCAGTTTCTACTAAAAAGGAACAAACCCAGACCAAATGACCCAGAAATACCACTCCCAGGCATACATCCATCAGAAACACATAATATGTTCACCAAAAGCAGGTATTAGAATGCTCAGAGCAGCATTAATTATAATAATCCCAAACCGGAAATGCTCATGAACAGAAAAAAGTGTAAAGACGTAGTGTTTACACAAAGGACTATTAGAAGGCAAAAAGAACAAACAATCTACAACTGCACGTAGCAACATGGCTAAGTCGCATAAATTAATATTGAGTAAAATTAATTTACTCATAAATTCATATTGAGTAAAAGTAATTTGCTCATCCAGACACAGATGAGCAAATATTGATTTCCCATTATAAAGTGTGAAAACAGACAAAGCTAACCTATTGCATTATGAATCAGGAGAGTAGTTCCTTTTGGAGGGGGGAATAGGACTGGAAGGAAATACGAGGGGCTTCTGGGATACCAGGAATACTCTCTTTCTCAATCTGGGTGTTGGTTACATGGGTGGGTTCTGGTCAGAAAAATTCACTGACTTGTATGTTTATGGTGTTGTTTTGTATGCAGATTATACTTTAAGGTGGTGGGAGGTGGTGGGGAGCGTCCAGCCTGTGGGCCATATAAGGCTGGAGAAATCATTTGGTCTGACGCTACCCAAGCATTAGGGGTGAGTTAACTAAATCTCTGACCAAATAAAACAGGCTAATTTCTAAGTTGGTAATTTTTTATGGGCCACAAATGATGTAAATATCCAAATGGCTCTTGGCAGGAAAAAGGTTCCCCAACCCTGATTTAAGGGTTGCAAAAACACATTTGATGAATGCTTGTAATTTGGCAGGAGAAACGGTGTACTGGAGGGTAAGGAGGGGAGCTGATGAGCCACAGACACGAGCAAGGAGAGGCCCAGCCTTGCGCACCACCTTAGAGAGGGCAGGTTGGGCAAAGCTGAGGTCCCCTCTACTGCTAAGAGTGCCCCCTGCATTGGAAGGGGACAATAGGAGTTTGTGCGTGTGAAGGAACACACTGCCCAGGCCCATCCCACCCAGCGATGATTTGGCTGTGGCCACCTTTGTCATTTTCTCCTGTGTCTTTCTCTGCCTTCCACCAACAGAGGAGGGAGGAGAGAGGTACTTTGTCTCAGGCTCGGCACATGCAGGGGAAACCTAGAGAATCAGCCTGATGGGCTGGCAGATGCCCTGTCTCAGAGCCACAGGATGAGGCTGGAAAAGCAGCTAAGGCCCCCCCTAAGCAGGGACCTCTGGACATAACCAAGAGGGAAACTGGGTGCTCTGCAGAAATCTGATCTAGGAAAGTTAAGATGGAGGTGGAAGAATCAGACAAAACAACTACTATCAGCTGAACACCCTCCAGAGAGTGGCCTGCCTGCTGCGAGGTTATTCAGAAGCATCACGTGCACATGAGGGTTTCTAGGTTTCAGCCAGGTTCCAAACGCCCCGGCTCATGGCTTCAAGCAACGGCACAGGCATTTCTAAAGTTGACCGAGAAATTCTCTATTTCAAAAGTACTCTATTACTTAAGAGAAAAATAGAGCTTTTTATAAACCCAGCTACGAAATAAGCCTTTGAGATAAGCTTTTGGAAGGTTTTGCCAGAATTAGAAAAGGAGGCCAGGTTCCCTACGGCTCAGGCCAACAGAAATCTGTGACAAGGTTTCGAGGGGCAGAGTTGAGCTTGACCCAAATGTGCTTCCAGGAAAAGTCTCCGTTGGGAACTCTAGGAATTATTTTTATTTCATTTTTATATTTATTAAATGTATGTTCACATTAAACACACACACACACACACACACACACACACACACACACACACCAAACACAGCCTCAACTACCTTTATGGATAATGAGACTTCGATGACCATTCAGATGTGCAAGAGATTCCAGGGAAGATTTTTAAAGAAGACACTTGGGTTATAGAGAAAAATGGGAAAACATATTCTTGACGGCTATTTACCTGGATACCAGGAATATCGTTCACGCTAATCTTTGGCTTGGACTCACATTTTGAGTTCTGTCCTCCTCCAGTTTCTGTGGCTTCCTCCCAGCATCATAAGCAATAAGCAGCCTCAGAATGCCACGTGGGGAAGTAACAGAGCTTTGGACTAGGAGTGACAAGACACGGGTCCTGATACCCTAATGCCTAGACTGTCCTCATTTATATCTGCTGCCTTGTTGTAATTTTTAAAAGCATTCTCTTTCACTCTCAAAAGTGCTCCATAAATTATGTGATGGGGAACACTGAAAAACAACCATACCTCCATGCCGACATCCTTTCCCCTATGACTTGTGAGCTTCTCCAATAAAGTGGACTCTTCCAATCCTTGAATCTGGACTCATCTTACCACTTGGCTTTGCCAATGCAACACAGTGAAAGTGATGTTCCCGTTCCAAGCCGTGGCCTCAGCAAACTGCACATGTTCACCATTTCTCTGCCACGAGAACGGGTCTAAGTGAGCCTGCTGAAGGAGCAGAGAGACCACCCAGGACAGCCAGGCCCCAGAGGACCTGCAACTGGCTACAGCTGCATGGATGAACTCATTCAACGTCAGAAAAAGACACCCAGGAGAGCCTGGCTGAAATTATGAATTCTTCACTAAACAAATATTCATTGTCTTAAAGCACGAAATTCTGAGTTATTTGTTACGCATCAAAGTTAATTGATATACAGTCATGCTAGTTCTAATCAACACTTTGTCTATAATCCTTCCTGTGAATGTGGAAGAGTCCCTTAACGCTGCTGAAGTTAAATGCTAAGTGCAGAGTAAATTTGCTAAAGAGGTAGCTAACATTGCCTGCATTAGTTTCTTTTTTTTAAAAAAATTTCTTTATTGATTAAGGTATTACATATGAGTCCTCATCCCTCCCTGCATTAGTTTCTTATTACTGTAGTAAGGAATTACCAAAAATTTAGTAGCTTAAAATAACACAAATGTGTTCTCTTACATTTCTGGAAGCTAGAAGTCCCAAACCAGTTTCAGTGAGCTAGAGGGAAGGTATTGGCAGGGCTAGTTCGTTCCGGAGTTCCTTGGAAGACATCTGTCTCCTTGCCTTTCCCAGCTTCTGAAGGCTGCTTACATTCCTTGGCCTGTGACCCCTTCCTCCTAGCACTCCAACCCTGTTGATTCTGTAGATATAGCTCCTACTTCCTCTCTGACCTCCTGCCTCACTCCCAGATCCCAGTGACTCCAGGGGGTCCATCAGCTATTCCAGTGGAATCTCCCACCTCCAGGCCTCAAACTTAGTCACACTTGCCAAGTCCCATTGGCCATAGAAGGTGGCACTCACAGGCTCAGGAATCAGTACCGGATATCCATGGGGCCAATATTTGGCCTATCACACTGCCCCAGAACTCCACGCAAGCGAGGCACTCCCTGGACACTGGGAGAAAGGGGATGCAGGGACAGTTTCTGTCCTCAAGTCAGGAAGCTGGACTGGAATGACTTGCATGGATTCCTGAGCAATCACAATTGAGTCTTCTTTTTCCCTGTGCTGCCACAGTCTATGTCACTGCCTGAGGGGTGATATAAGAACCACTATTGTTCATTGAAGGCAGAAGGTCCAAGAGCAATGGTGTCCCAGCGAGTCCTTCAGCCAGAATGTATTACATGCTATACAGCCTGCACCAGGGCCGTGGTGGTTTAGTTAGCACAGGCAGCTGGGGGAAAAGTGGAATCTGAAGGAGAGGACGAATGTTAACTACAGTCTGGGAGGAGAGATGTTCTCAATACCAGCTTTCCACTCAAGTGACACACTGTGGAGCCATCACCTGTTTGTGGGGGAGGCACAAGATAGGGCCGAGGGTAACCACGGGGAGAGAGAGCAAGAACTGGATGAGGCATCAAGAACAGGGAGAAGAGCCCGGCTGGCATGGCTCAGTGGTGACCTATGAACCAAGAGGTCATGGCTTGATTTCCAGTCAGAGCACATAATTGGGTTTCAGACTCGATCTCTAGTGTGGGATGTGCATGAGGCAGCTGATCAATAATTCTCATTATTAATATTTCTATATCTCACTCCCTCTCCTTACCTCTTTGAAATAAATAAAATCTATACTAATAAAAGAGAAACATGCAAATTAACCATCACTCTGCTACACCAACAAAGCACCCCCACCAGCCAATGAGGAGCAAGTATGCAAATTAACCCAACCAGGATTCGTGGCTGGCCATGGAGCTGGAGCAAGAAGGAGGGCTGGGTTGCCCTGGTGATGGAGGAAGCTAAGCTTCCTGCCCACCCTGGTGGGCCCTGCCTCTGCTCAAGGCTACAAAGTTTCAATTATAGAAGATAAATAAATCCCAGATACTTGCATCCAGTAGGCCCAGGAGGTGCTGGAAAAAAAAAAAAAGAATAAGAGGAGGGGCTGGGACCTTGAGTCACTGGGGGCTTATCAGGTCAGGATGGGACAGCAGGAGCCATTGGGGGTAAACAGACCAGCAGGGGGGTCAGTTAGGGGGTGAGCAGGCCAGCAGGGGGGCAGTTTGGGGTGAGCAGGTCAGTGGGGAGGGAAGGTGGAGGTGAGTAGGCCAGCAGGAAGGACAGTTAGGGATGAGTAGGCTGTCACGGGGGCAGTTGGGAGTGATTAGACTGCATTTGGGGCAAGCAGGCCAGCAGGCAGAGTGGTTAGGGGCAATCAGGCAGGCAGACAAGTAGGTGAGTGGCTGGAGCCAGAAGTCCCAGATTGTGAGAGAGATGTCTGACTGCTGGTTTAGGCCCAATCACTGTGAACCAGAGGTAGGACATCCTTCAAGTGGTCCCAGAACGGGGTGCAGGCCAGGCTGAGGAACACCTCTCCCTCCTCCATGCATGAATTTCATGCACCAGGCCACTAGTATATTAATAAAAAAAGGAAAGAGAGAAGAAAAATGTAAACCAGAAGAGAAAGAAACAGCTCAGTTTGGGAAAGTGCATCCTATAAAATACCAAATGGCACAGGGACCACGTGGGAGCAGCTGAGGAGTGAGAGGCAGAGCTGCCATCTCAGCTGGGACCACAGGCTTTCGTATCCATTTCCACTCCATCTGCTCTGATGATTAATTGCTTTGAAGAAGCATTTATCCTCAGTGAGAAAATATTGGAATATAAAAAATTACTTCTAGAAATAGTCAAAGTGACTCCTTGGACCTCAAATGTGAGTCCAAGTCAAGTTCACAGTGAACTCGGAAGGAAAACAGGGCTGGCCCACGTGCCCCTAAGAGGGAATTTAGAACTAAAGCAGCTTCTCCCTCCCTCGGATTCCTGATGCGGAGGATCCCGTGAAAGCATCCAATGTGGGGAGACTCACCATGTAAATCAGAATACCACCACCACCTCCACTACCACCACCACCTCCACTACCACCACCACCTCCACTACCACCACCACCTCCACAAAAATTTGCTGATCACTTAATATGTGCCATGTACTTCATTTGATCCTGAAAAATGTCACTGGGAGGTAAGGTCTGGACATGCTTGTTTTAAGAAAAAGGATCAGAGATACAGGGACTTCCCGGTTCTCATGGGAAAATGACAGTATCTAAACTAGACTCCAGAAACCACACACAAAGCAACTTAAAACCCACAGAAACACGATGCAAAGTGGTGGTTTCCAGGAAATGGGGTAGAGAAACTCTTAAGTGGGTCCAGGATTCCCTTTTAGAGGGATGGAATTTGGGGAGGAGGCAGAGGAGGTGGCTGCACATTTTAAATGCACTAAATGCCATTCAATTGTTCCCTTTAACATGGTTCATTTTATGTTAAGTGAATGTTACTCAACTTAAAAGACAACTAACAAATAATGTAAAAAGGATCGAAGAAACAGATCAGATTGAAAGACAGTAAATATATAGCACCACGCACACAGTAAATATAACTTAAATATGACAGATTTGAGACCAAAAATATCAGTCACATCAATTAGTATAAATGGAACTGACTCCCTTATTAAAAAGAAAAATGTTTTCAGAGTGGTTCACAAAGCAAACCCAGTTCTATGGTGCACACAAGTGACATACCCCGGGCAAAGTGACATGGAAAGGTGGGAAATGAAAGTGAAGGCAAAGTCATAGCAGGCAAATGTAAACCATACAAATAAAGGGTTGTGATCTCTACAGCAAACAGTAGGGTTCAGGGGGAGATTATTAAGTACTTTAAAATGCTAATGTTCAGCTTCACAATGAATATTTAATGGTTATCAATGCCAATATACCAATAACATAGCAATCATACTCATAGGGGAGGAACTACACTAATAACACAGAAAAACACACAAATAATAGGAGATTTTAATATGCTACTCACAGTCCAAGACAGACATAAATGGAAAATATCTAAAAAATTTAGAAGACCTAAAACAAAATGCAACAAGGCACAGTCAATGAAGATAGCATGTATGCATAGATCTCAAACTTCATATCTTGACATACGCAACACTCTTTCTTCTAAGGAATACATGGAACATCCATGAAAATAGTCCACACTGTGTTGTTGCACAGGAACTTCAACAATAATGAACCAGATGAAATATGAAAAGCATTCTTTGATCATAACGCAATCAAATTAGACACTAACAACAAACATTTATAAAACGCTTAACAGGCCCTTCAATCTGGAAATTAAAAATGTCTCTAACAAATAAGGGTTGGGTTAGACCAGAAATGACAATCTTAATTGCAAAAAGTTTTTAAATGATGATAATGAAAACATTGAACATCACCAAATTTCACAATTAAAATGGCAACCAGAGGAAAAATTCATAACATTATATGCATACTAAATAATAGTAGTACTTGAGAATAAAATAAATTAGATTCCCAATTCAAAAAGCTACTAATAAAAGGAAGCAGATGAAAATAATAAAACTTAAGCAGAAGTAAACAGAAAAACAAATATAAAGACATAAAATACTTTGAAAAAAGTGCAGAAATATATAAACCAGTATCTAACCTAATCAAAGAAAAATTGAGGAAAAGCACAAGTATACAAAAGAAATAATGTCAAGGGGAAAATGGCCACCAAAATACAAGATATTAAAAACAACCATAATAGCTTATTCTTGCATTACTTTGTGCAAATAAAATTTTAAATGCAATTGGAAAATATAATTTCCTAGGAAAATGCAATTTAACAAAATTGACCCCTGAGGACTTGCAATATCATATTAGAACAATTTCCATTAAAGAAACAGAGGCATTTATTGAAGATCAATTTCACAAAGAAGCACTGAACCAGATAGTTTCGTAAGAAATTTTTCAAAGTCCAGATAATTCTAATATTCTAAAAATGTAGAAAAAGAGCACTTCTTATGAAACAAAGGTAACACTAATAAACACAAAGTAGAGATTCAGACCAATTTTACTTATGAATATTTATGCAAAAATCTCCAAAACATTAGCAAATAAGATCTAGCAGCATATTTTAAAATAATTAATCATGACTAAGTGGGTTACTTACCTAGGTTTGACCTGGAAATATAAAATGACTAATAATTAGAAAATCTGTTTACATAATACACCATGTAAATAAAACTAAGACAAACAATCATATGATTATCTCTATGGATGTATAAAAGGCTCCAACAAAAGTTAACAGCTCTTGCTGATAAATATTTAATAAAAAGGAATCGCAGAAACTTCTTTAACATGATAGAAAAAACATACATCAGTGTTAAAAATCAGCACCTAAGTGAGTGTGAACATATTGGAGGCATTCCAGCTAAGGTGGGGGAAAAGTCAGGAATGCTTACAGTTTTCATAACTGTGCAATGTTGTGTTAAAGGTACTATGGCAGGCAGGCAGACAGAGGTGTGCAGAGCAGGACAATGGGCCAGGCACAGAAGGTCACCAGGGCGGAAAGCTACTAGCTTTGGACAAGACTGGGAAAACAAGGACCTTGTTCCAAGGTAACCTTTCCTCTCCGAGCATATCCATGGCCGTGTAGTTCAGTCCCTCTCCTGACTTTTCCTTCCCTGGCATGTCACTAGTCTGTGGTAGAACCCCTTAGAGGAGGAACAAGGGGCCAAAGAGTGGTCTCATGTGAATCCCCTGGGGGCCCTGGCCTGACCGCTCCCTTCAGCATTATCCCTAGGAATAACATCCAGGTCTCAGTTGCATTTCAGCTCCAGGCCCAGAAAAGCAACAAAAAACAGACAAGCGGTCTATGGCTGATATCCGGACGAAGTGCATAGACCAGTGAGTAGAGTCTATGACCCTGAAAGGACACACTTGGAGAGCTGATGGAAGTTCTATTGGGATCCTCACCTGACACCTCCAGGTACATACCCTCAAGACGGAGGATCCAGGATCCAGGTGGCTCTCCTTCCCCCTTCACTCTGTGACTTTCTAAATAAATTCTCTCTTATAGTTTGGGTATTAGCTCTGAATTCTTTTTTAGCCAAAACTCAAGTACCGAGGTTGCTGAAGGTCTGTTCTAACTCCACTCGTCTAACACCTGGTGCCTAATACTACTGCCAACAGTACGCATAGAGTTGTCAGATAAATATTCCAGATACTGTTTAAATTTGAATCTCCCAAATATTGCATGGGATAGATACTAAAAAATTATGTTACCTAAAATTCAAATTTAATGGGAGTATCCTCTCTTTTTATTTGCCCAATCTGGTATAGGTTTTAACCTATGTAATAAGGCAAGAGAAAACAATTAGAAGCATTAAAAACTGGGGAAGTCTGTTTGTGGATTAAATGGTAACTCACTTGGAAAACCCAAGACAATTCTATCTAATAAAAGAGTAATATGCAAATTAAACATCACTCTGCTATACCTACCAGCCACACCCACCAGCCAACCAGGAGTATGCAAATTAACCTCAACAAAGATGGCTGCAGCCACTGAGCGAACAGGAGGGAAACTTGGGTTTCCCTGGCGATGGAGGAAGCCAAGCTTTCCACGCACCCTGGCGGGCCCAGGCCTCCACTCAAGACTACAAAGTTTCAATTATAGAAGATAAATAAATCCCAACAGAAATGGCTGCAGCAGAATGAGCAGGAAGCTTAGCTCTGCTCCAGGCTATAGAGTTTCAATTGTAGAACATAAATAAGTCCCAGATACTAGGGCCTCCTCTTAGGTAGCCAGGGGGCATGGCCTGCCTGCAAACCACCATAGACCCCTCGCTCAGGCTGCCCCACACCTCAAGGGCAAACCAGCTGGCTCCCACCCATGCACCAGGCCTCTATCCTATCTAATAGAAGAGTAATATGCAGATTGACCATCACTCCAACACACAAGGTGGCTGTCCCCATGTGGTCAAAGGTCTTGCCCCCATGTACGAATTTCATGCACTGGGCCTCTAGTTACTGATAAAAATAATACAGTTAAGTAAAAAAAAAAATGGAGACAAATCAATACCTTGGTTTGTCACAAACACATCAGTTTCTGGCTTCTGTTTGGATGTAGACAGTTGAAAAGAGCACAGCTCCCAACATTGCAAGAAGAAAAGTCTGATAATCAGCAAGTTCTCAACTTTTCCTGAACCCGTCAGAGTCCTGAGGTTGCAGGACAACCGCCTGACCTGCAATCCACGTAGAGACTTCAAGGAGAGTCCGGAGCTGCGGCCTTGCTCGTCCAGGTTAATGAGTTAATTGGTAAAGGCGGAGTGTAGGGAGAATACAGACACCTGGGGCTGCAAACATCAGAGGTGTCTGCACCCAACTGCAGGGGTTCTCCCTGGACCGCCCTGGGCCCCCACAAAACACTAGGCAAGTCTGAGAAAGTCCCTGGGAAGGAAAGTGGCTACAGGAAAGGCACAAACCCCAGATCCTGTCCTCATGAGAGAAAAGCCACAAACTGCTGTGAGGAAAAGCAACAAACACCGTTCCCCACTCAACTGTCCTGATAGAAACCTGTTCCAAACGGGGAAAGGGAGCAGGAAAGAATTACCCTCTGAGCCCTACCTGGTTTGGCTCAGCGGATAGAGCGTTGGCCTGCAGACTGAAGGGTCCCAAGTTCAATTCCAATCAAGGGCAAATGCCTGGGTTGTGGGCTTGATCCCCAGTAGGGGGTGTGCAGGAGGCAACCGATCAATGATTCTCTTTCATCATCAATGTTTCCATCTCCCTCTCCCTTCCTTTCTGAAATCAATAAAAATATATTTAAAAAAAGAATTACCTTCTGAGCCCAGGCAGGAATATAGTTGGTCCTCGGACAACAGGGGAGTCAGGGCGTGGACCCTGTGCAGCAGAAAATCCGGGTAAATGGTTTGACTCACCCGTAACTTTGCAATCGGCCTCGGAGTCCTGGGGGTTTACACCTGCGGATTCAACCACCCAGGTGGCGCAGAGTCGTTTCATGTTCCCAACTGCGGGTTCCCAAACCCCAACAGCAAATCCTGTTTTCAACCCGCAGCGAGTGGGCCCTTTGGTTGTGAATCCCCCGGTGGGACGGGCTGACGATGGAAAGACATCTGAGCGTAGATGGCCTGCAGCTCACCCCCGAGCTGTTAGGGGTCAGCTAGGGAAGGGATGGGGCAATGACACCCCGACACACTGGCTGCCCAACACAGAGGCTCAGGACAGAGACCCCCACCCTTTCCCACCCTACCCCATACTACCCCACCCCATCCCGCTGGCCAGCGTGCAGTGAGCAGGTAACTGGGTGCTGCGGGGAGAGTTGGCTCAGGCTGCTACTGTAACCACAGACCATGGACAGAGCTCTTCCTCACGCCAGACGCTTCGCTCCCAGGGGGAGGCTGGCAGGCCAACAAGGGGGCCGGGCTGCAGCGAAACCCTTCCTCCTGGCAACCACCGCCTGCCGGCTGCTCCCTGTGCCCATGCGGAGGAAGGCTCTGACCTCTGCTTCTCAGGAGCATCCCCTCCTCTTAATACGCCTCCTCCAGAAGCCCGGGCACACTGGGGGTTACATTTCCACTGTGAATTGTGGGGGGGAGTGGGGAGGAAGGGGAGAAGAACGTTCAGTCCATAACAGTGTTATAAGAGCAGAGAGAAAGAGCCCATCGGAGGCTCAGCACAAAGGGGGAGACGAAGGCTGAGACCAGCACCCAGGGAGAGGCCGCCTCAGGCAGGTGTCTCCGCCCGGTGCCCAGGCAGCCCTGAGCCCCACAGGCTGCTCCTGGCCGCAGAGGGGAGAATGGCAGTGCTGCATCCTCAAGGCTGGAAGAGAGATCCTGCTGCCTGGCTAGCAAACTGCCAGGCACTTCAGGGCCCCGTAGAGATTTCAAAGAAGCATAGTATCAGCACCCAGCTCACTGCTCACTGTTGCAGTCCCACGCCCTCCCTGAGGATTCTCTGGTTCCTCCATCCTGCATCCCACCCCCGCTGCACCTGTGCCCGCTTTGAGTGAAGGCTCTCCCTCCTGTAGGACTGTCATGGGGTCTCCCCCTTGGGTGGCTACAGCCGGTTTCAGCGCCCTCCCTCACAGACCATGCGCACATTTAAAGCCGGGCTTCTCTCCTTCTGTTGCCCGTGGTCCCCTCATTGCATGGCTCACCTGTTTCTGCCACCCTGGCTGCTGCTCTTGCATACGCTCAGGTTTTGCACCCCAAATCTCAAGGCCATTGGTGCAGGTGCAGTCTCACTGGTGTAGAGCTGCGCCGCTACTGCCCTTCCTTGTCTGGGCTGGCACTGGCGGGGCAGGGTGCGCGTGCCCTGATGGACCCACGCGAGGGTGGCTCCTCCCTCTGCTCCCTTGTAACCCCACTATCTGTGGATTAGAGCTGGGGCCTTCGTTCTCGCGTTGCTTGCTGTGCTGTGCAACACGCGGTCCTCCACTGACCCTGGTCACTGTGTTCTGAAAAACTGAAGTGTGACAATTGTCCGTGCTTTCATCATTTCAGATTTTTACGTTGCCCTTTCTCTGTTGATGAGTTTTTTTTTTTTTTTGGTTTGAATCCTGATTCGTCATTTAGTATCACCGTTCAATCTCAGCTTTATAACATACACGTATCTAACAAACCCATCTTTTGCAGCTTCAGTCACGTTATTCATGAAGACGTGGAACAGATGGCAAAAAGCAAGCTCTCTTTGGGACAGGAAGTGCTCCTCCAGGTCCTTGTGCATCCTGTCATAGCATCCTTCTAGAGCAGCGGTTCTCAACCTGTGGGTCGCGACCCCTTTGGGGTCGAACGACCCTTTCACAGGGGTCGCCTAAGACTATTGGAAAAACCTATTTCCCATGGTCTTGGGAATCAACACACCGCTCCTCGGTGTAGCAAAGTGTAGCAATGTAGTTTACTGTTGTCATATGAAGACTGTTACCCATGCTACACCATGATTCAAGACAAAATTTCATTTATTTGTAATTAGAAATAAATATTTCACAATATGTAATTACATATTGTTTTGTGATTAATCCCTATGCTTTAATTATGTTCAATTTGTAACAATGAAAATACATCCTGCATATCAGATATTTACATTACAGTTCATAACAGTAGTGAAATTACAGCTATGAAGTAGCAACGGAAATAATTTTATGGTTGGGGGTCAACACCACATGAGGAACTGTCTTAAAGGGTCGAGGCATTAGGAAGGTTGAGAACCACTGTTCTAGTGGTTGCACACTCAGGAACTGCACTCGCCAATGTCCAGGTCGAACCGCTCCACGGACCCAGGTCAGGTTAAATTCTTTGCCGTGGCTCACACATTCTGCCTACTGCATTTTTCTAATTTCCTCATCTTACAAGATGGGAATGAATGTAGTCTGGAATGATTTGTTCTTGGGAACCCAGGCTGGGTTGCAAGCATTGCTGCTTCCCTTTATTATCCACTCTAAAATGGTGCCCAGAGTTACACTGAGCTCACTGGTCTACAGCATCCTTAACTCCCTCCCTCCTCTGCTATCCTCGTCTTCAGTATTTCCTGCTGCCTACATTTTTCCCCCAATAAAAAACAGTCACTAATCAGTCTCAATGGCAAGTCTCAGAGTACTGTGGGACAAATTAATTTAAGAGGACACATTAGTTAAGAGTTGCTAGTTTCTTCATTATAATATCTTAATTTGCTCTGGGTTTCCTCTCATGAGGGTTCATCTTTTAAAAACAATTTATATGCCCTGGTGGGATAGTTCAGTTGGTTAGAGCTGTGTTCCAATACTCCAACACTGTGGGTTCGATTCCCAGTCAAGGCACATACAAGAATCAACTAATGAATGCATAAAGAACAACAACAACAAATCAATGTCTCTCTCTAAATACACGTGTGTGTGTGTGTATGTATGTGTGTGTGTGTGTGTGTATGTATATGTATGTATATAAAAAATGACCTATACAGATCCTTTGGTTCTAATATGATTAATTGTGTAACAAATAATAGGATGAGATACACAAAGCTCCTGGCTCCAGAGGACAGACAATTGGACAATGAAGATTCATGGTTTTGTTTTTAGATCTTTTAAAAAATTGCAATAGAATTGACATATAACATTAGTTTCAGGTGTAAAATGATCCGGTATTTGTATAAGAGGAGTCGCCTTTGAGATTCACATTCCGGATAGGGAACTTCTGTGGGAGAAAAGGGGAGGGGTGGGGAGGCAAAGTTCCCAGCCCTGCCCCAGCCATTTCTTCCTTTGAAATTTACATCACCGCAGTTTTGTCTCTTCCAGGCAGCAGTTTCATTCATGTTTAGGAGGAGGTAACCAGAGACTTCGCTTCAGAAAGTCCAAACCCCCAAACATGGAATGCTCAACATTCAGAAGTGAAGTGACCAGGACAGAATTTTTTTGTTCCATTTTCCAAGTCCACAGATGTCACTTCTCTTGTTAAGTGTGGTTATGAGAATATGTGCGCACAGGCCTCAGTGATTAGCACTTGCAGGCAATAAGGACCCTCTTGTCTCTGTGCCTTGGTGAGAGTTAGGAGTACAAGGGAATGCAGATGAATTCTTGAAATTACTTCAAAAAGTTTTGTTCCTCCCCTGCTCAAGATAGTCCCTCCCCCCTCCTCCCCACTGCCCCATGCCCACCCCTGGAGACAGCAGGCTTTTTCAGTCTCACCAACATCCTCATGCAAACACAAATTTTCAAGGAAGTCAATAGAGGTGAGTCAGGCCTGGCCAGTGTGCTCAGCAGTTGAGTATTGATCTATGCACCAGGAGGTCATGGTTCGATTCCAGGTCAGGGCACATGTCCGGGTTGTGGGCACCATCTCCAGTGTGGGGCGGATTGCAGGAGGCAGCCGGTCAATGATTCTCTCTCATCAATGATGTTTCTAACCCTTTCTCCCTCTCCCTTCCTCTCTCTGGAATCAATAAAAATATGTTTTAAAAGAAACAGAGGTGAGTCCATTAACTATTTGGCTTTCACACCACCTTCTCACTTACTCTGGCCAAACCTCTCAGGTGGGGCTGCCGTTGTTCTTTTATGCAAGAGGGGTGTGTTGTGGTGCTTGTTGTGAATTTTAAAGGTATTATTTAAGGTGATTAAAATAAGCAAATGAAAACATTCTCGAAAATGATTGAATCCGTTGTATTTATTTCTTGCTAAAGTTTGTACATTTACATATATCATATACATACTTTAAATCCTTCACTATTTCGCATGATTTCTATTACATAAAAACCATTTAAATGCAATAAATTTTTGTTGCTGTAAAACAACAAATTAGCCCCAACTTATAAAAACACAGGAACAGCTCTATTCATGAACATTTACACAATAGAGAAATGTACTATATATATATCACGGCTTCTATACACGGCAGGGACTCACTTTTGTCTACACGGTTTAGGTTTACTTCAACAACAGTGAAATGTAATATTTATATACAACTATTTTAATAAAAATAAAGCAATTGTAAAATGTAAACTTAATTTTTTAAAATATTCTTTAAACACTTTAACAATATCCACATAAATTACTGTTCCGTTCCCAAGGTGACCACCCCAAATGCCCTCGTTTCCTAGAGATGTGTTTCTTCCGTCCGGCGGGTGGCGACGAGGGACAGGCTTCCAGGACATGACTCGGTACCGTGAGCTCACCCGTCTGCTAGTGCTGACGGTCTGGCCACTGACAAGGAGTGGCCGCTACTGTCACTGATCACTCTCACCACCTGCAGGGACTATGGCACCAGCGCTGGGATGGGACTGAAATGGCGGGTGGAGAAAACTTTGAAGGAATGTTCCACGCTGCCCGTGCCTGCCCCTCAGCCTGAGCCACAGGGATGGAATCCAGGTAACAGGCTGGCGAGTTAAAAGCTTGCTTTCTATAGGTTCACATGTTATTCAAGACACAAACGCCCTCCCCCTGCCCGGCCTGCGGCAATCAAGGCTGACAGCATCGGTTCTCCACTTGGTAATTTCTGTTCTAGAAACGGCTCCTGGGACGTGAGGCAAAAGAGAATGCAGGGAGGCGACTAGGCCTTCACCCCGCAGCTCTCCCCTGGGACTGAGCAGGCGGCTACGCAGTCAGCTTAGCGTGCCTGACCCTTCCCCCAGAAATGAAACGTTCGCATTTCCAGAAATCTGGGTGCCAAAGCAAAGATATCACCCATCCTTGGCGAGAGCTCAGTGTGCCAGCCTGTGCAGTGGCTTCAGCCAGACAATTATTATACCACTGTCACATGCCCTCTCCCCCCACCCCTCCAGTGCCCCAGCCCCTCGCAGAGCTGGTATCTTGCCTCCGCAGGTCAGCCGTTAGCACGCTGGATTCCCAAAGCCGGAGGCGGCATGTGAAACCCAGGGTGCGCCTGCTGCCCAGGGGGAGCCCATGTGGCGTGCACGGCCAGGCGCATCCCTCTCTGTGGAGAGAGTACGTCACCCCCTCTGTGGGCCCAGGATCAGGGGCCAGAGGGAGGAGCCTCAGACCTGCCGTGCTGCTCTCCGCCGAGCTTTGTGGCTGGGCTTTGTGTCTACAGGCTGATCAAGGCAGGCTCGCAGGCAAAGAGGAAGTGAAACTCCAAAATTTTCTCCACCGATGAGCGGGCTCAGAACTGAAGCTAAGGTGCTATTCTGTAACACTATCTGTGAGAGCCGGGCTCTCTGCCCTGCGGAGGGGAGCACGCGCTAGTGCCTTCCCGTTGCTGCTGATGGAAAGTGCTTAGCGGGTCAGCAAGCCGGAGCCGCGCTCCCCTCTGCAGGGCAGCGCATCGAGGAGGTGGACCAGCACAGCGGCGCTCCTACGGTAAGTGCTTCGTGGCTTTCTTTCTCGAACCGTCTCCAGAGCCAGCCACAGTGCCGCCCTGGGAAACCGGCACACCAGGCCTTCTGGGACCTCCCAGGCCGGCCACCGTGGGATGTGGAGAGCAGCTTCTTGGGAATGACAAGCGAGCCTCCGTGGGGCAGTCCGCCAGGAAGGAGGCGGCATGTACACTCTCACTGACTTAAATGCAGCGCATCTCCGAGCCAGACACTCGCCACAGACTCTCCCCAGGCCCTTGGGAGCCACTCCCGGGATGCCATTCCCACCCCCGTGCCCATCGCTTCTTTAGAACCCTCCGGCCCGGGGTGTCTTAAGTTTGTAGAACTTAAAACATTCACTGTGTGTACATGTGTGCAAGCGTACGTACACAGGGGAGGGGGCCCACACGTGGGAACCTTGTCCCCTATGCACTGGACAGGACAGTGAACTGGTTCCCAATCTCTTAGAGCAGAGGACTGGCCACACGCACATCCACCCCCAAAGGGCCAGCGGCCAGCTCACACTCCCCACCCCCACCTTTAATTTGGTCTAATTACTCTTGTTCCTATAGCTTAAAAAAAAAAAGTATGTTACTGGCATTAAACATCAATGTGCATATACTCTCTGCAGAGCGGATATTATTATCCATGCCAAAGGTTACTTGGCTTCCTAAGCTACATGGCTATATACTGAAAGTCCAAACATGTCAACGAATTAAGGCCCGAAACGAAGCTTTTTTATTGTTGCGACTCCTTTAGTGTCTGATTTCTGCAAAGCACTAGAATTCTTCGGAGGAAACACACACGTGCAGGACAAAGGCCCTGCTGACCCGTCAGAGCCAGGTCACCGCACGTCAAGAACAAAGCAGGAATATGGTCGGTTTGCAAAAATAATTTGAGACTGTAGAGTGAATTAAAAAAGCTCCAGTTTTAACTACCAACACGCGACCGCAGCCTGGAGCCGAAGGTCGGTCTCCACGCTCCACTCCCACTCTCTGGTTCAGGATCAGACACAAGAGCACGAGGCCTCAACCACTCACTCACACACACTCGGCTGCGGCTGGGAGCACACCGGACACGCTGGCTAGGAAAGTGTAATCTCTGGTTTCCTGTGTACACGCTGCCAGAGAAGCAGTGGCTCAGACACCTAAGGCCAGCGGCTCTTCTTTGGGGAGAGGCAGGAAGAGACCTAAGTACAAAAATATTAAAGTTTTAACCCGGTCTAGAGCCTGTCCTAATTCTTCTGCCTGTGACACGAGATGCGAGCTGTGCAGCTGCGAGCCTATAGACTACAGTCCCCGATCTTGGGAAGCCCTGATACGCGTCAGCGGGTGTACTATCACTCTAAACTAAAGGAAGAAGTCAGGATGCTGCACGAGGAGAGGGTTTGACCCACTACAGGACAGACACAGGCACCTACTTAGTTCTCCTGAAAGCTCTATTTTCCTGGACTAATTACAACAATAAAGAACGCGTGCTTTAAAGCATCACATTTTGTAAAAAGCCCCAAACTGTCAGTTTGACGTTATGGTTAAGTGCTCTTAATACTGAAGTAGCTAAGACGGCTTATTTGTTTGTTTTGCTGCTTCGCCCCTTTCTGTAATCTCACATTATGATGAGCAACCCCCCCCTGGTATTGTACACAGGACACTGAAATAGTTTCACAAAGTTAGCTCCGAGTCATTTTTTTTTTTTTTTTTGCCCTGGTGAGTCAAAGCTCAAAGATGAAATTTTCTAGCATAAAATCTTATTATTTCAAAAATTTAATCAAAATATCATTTGACTTTAAGTTGAATAAAACAGTACCACTATATATGTTCTCAATTACTGCATTATATACTCAATCCTATGAGGTTTTTACTTGCTTTTCATATCACACTGATTAT
>PVJN01010795.1:0-56156 GCA_004026805.1 Lasiurus borealis
TACATACCTACACATATGCACATACTCATATGCTCATATACACAAATGCTTGCATTTATAAATATGCCAGCCTTGATAAGTTGGTAACCCACCATTGTGATAATGGCATTCACTGTGGGAGAGGAAGAAAAGACTGGAATCCACCCTCAAGCTTCCAGTGTTTCACTTGAACTTGAGTTTACATATCAAAGAAGGAAAATGAAAAATGTGCTGGCATTTTGTCATTTCCTGACAATTATTATTTGTAGCAAATCCCCAGGTAATTTGAACTCATTAATGCTTAGATGACCATAATCTATTTGCTCTATTTAGCTGAGCTATTGAGTGTTCGGAGATTTAAAAATGCCCCCACCCTCTCAAATCTCTGCTTTCTGTCTTCTTGATATGAATTGTAGGAGCAAAGTAAACAGAGGGCTCTGTTAGAATTTCCCTTTTTACAAATGAGCCATAAAATTGTCCATTAATCAGTCCTGGCTCCCAGGGGCCAGTTTGCATTGTAGAGTTTTCCTTTTCCTTTTCTGATCCCTATTTTGTTGAAGTGATTACTCAGAAGAGAGAAAAAAAAAGTCACAGAGCAATAAGCCCCAAAGAATAGGCTTAAGAAAGCCAGCTTTTTTTTTTTTTTTGTAAACAGCCTTTGGCCTGAGCCAGATTCTCATCATTCAGCACCATTCAAACTTTTTAAATTTACTGTTAGCTTTAGATTGCCTTTAAATTATAAAATTGTACTCTCTCCTTCCCAAATATACTCTAACAAGCACTACATATAAGATCTTAGATCCATTAAAATATAAAATATTTAAAATATATAATATTTAAATATAAAATATTCACCTCTCCTTCCCTGAGGGTGTGGTACTCAGACAGGTACTCCATGTCAACCTTTAGCTCCATTAAAGAAAAAGAAACACAAAAACAAAACTTAGGATCTCTGGGGTCAAGAATCCATGAGCACAGAAATAATAAAATTCTGGAGGAATTCACTCTGAATTTGACATCTCAGGGCTTCCCTACCTTAATTGCTTCACTAGATGTCAGTCCTGACAGTTCTTGCATTTTTCTTAAGGGTATTTCCTCTGAAGAACTCTGAGCTGTCTGAGAGGAGAGCAGGTCTACCTTCTGGCTGCAGCCTTCTCACTGGGCAGCTGTTTGTCAAGGTCAGCCTTCTGTGTACAGGCTTTTATCCTATAAACTGTCTTTCTTACCCTCAACAAGACTTGCCCACATAAATAGACACCATATTAGCAGATTGGTGATAGATAGATAGATAGGTAGGTAGATAGATGATATATAGATAGATAGATGACAGATAGAATATAACACACTCACACATACATATATATACTAATGAAAGGGTAATATGCTAATTAGACCAGAGGACTAGACATCTTCCGGATGTCTGACTTCCTTTTAGACAGTTAAGGGAGTGGAAAGGTCAGCAGAGGGGCAATTGGGGGGTGGCCAGGCTGGCAGAAGGGCAGTAGTGGTGTGGCCAGGTCAGCAGAGGGGTAGATGGGGGTTGACAAGGCCAGCAGGGGGACAGTTGGGGGGGAACCAGGCTGGCTAGGGGGCATTTGGGGGTGATTAAGCCATCAGGGGGGCAGTTAGGAGGCAATCAAGTGGGCAGGTGAGCAGTTAGGAGCCATCGGTCCTGGACTGTGAGAGGAATGTCCAACTGCTGGTTTAGGCCCTGTGGGATTGGGCCTAAACCAGCAGTTGGACATCCCTCGAGGAGTCCCTGATTGAAGAGGATGCAAGTTGGACTGATGGAAGTCCCCCATGAATGAATTTTGTGCACCCACAGCCAATAGGAGGGAATATGATAATTGACTGCCATGACCTCAAAGATGGCAGTGCCCATGGCCACAAGATGGTGGTGCCCAGTTCTCTCAGCCCCACCAGGGCTGCAAGCATGCAACAAGGCCAGGCTCACCCCCAGGTAGTCCCAGCCTTGCTGTGCATCTGCCTCCAGAGTGCCCCAGTCCCTCCAGGCCCCCAGCCACTCAGGGCCAGCCCAAGGAACATGCAAGCCTCAGATGGCAGCTGCCCAGTCACCAGGGCTGCCCAAGGCTCAGGTAGCCAGGGTTGACTAAGGTTTGTGCTGCCAACAGTGGCAGCAGCAGAGGTACGATGGGAGCATTGCCTTTCCCTGATTGCTGGGTCGCCTCCTGTCCCTGAGGGCTCCAGGACTGTGAGAAGGGGCAGGCAGGGCTAAGGACCATCCCCTTCAGTGCATAAAATTTCATGCACCAGACCTCTAATGAGTGTATATATATATGTATATATATACTAATAATAGAGGAATAGGCAAATTGTTTGGGAGACCATCATAGTAACAACTAATCAGCAGGCTGTATAAGCAACATGTGGAGGTGGGTAGGGACTTGCAGTGTTGGGGGTGGGGCTGCGGCTGGGCCTCCACATGCCTGCACTGGGGGAGGGCCTGATCAGCAGCCACCACAGATGCTGTGAGGTCCAGAGAGAGAGGCAGGGCCTCATCAGAGGCTCCATGGCTGCTGCGAGGCTCATAGAGAGAAGCAGGGCCTGATCAGCAGCCCCTATGGCTGCTGCACCACAGGCCCAGATCAGAGCTCATGCAGGAGGCAACCAATCGATGTGTTGCTCTCACATTGATGTTTCTTTTTGTCTTTCACTTTCTCTTCCATGTTCTCTAAAAATCTATGGGAAAATATCCTCAGGGAGGATGAATGAGAGAGAGAGAGAAAGAGAGAGAGAGAGAGAGAGAGAGAGAGAGAGAGAGAGAGAGAGAGAGAGAGAGAAAGGAAGGAAGGAAAGGAAAGGAAAGAAGGAAGGAAGGAAGGAAGGAAGGAAGGAAGGAAGGAAGGAAGGAAGGAAGGAAGGAAGGAAGGAAGGAAGGAAGATCATATCCTATGAAGAGACATCTTGAAAATGCCTAAAGAAAATTGTCGTGCTTTTTGTGGTGAAAGGACTGGAGTCCATGTTGATGAAAACACCTTGGCAGCTGCAAGGGCTGAGGGCTGGCAGCTGCAGCACCTTCTCCTAATCAGCCCAGTGGCCTCCTGCAGAGGACGGCTACACTGTGGCTTAGGTCTGCTCCCCCTAGGCCATCAGTAGGACATCTCCTGAGAGCTCTCAAACTGTGAGAGGGGACATCTGGCCTCTAATATATATTAGTGTAATTCTAATATATAAAAACTCAGTGCAGGATTCATGACCGAAGACTTGACCGAACGCCAGGCTGCTTGTGCAGCAGTCTCCAGTGCGTGGGGACTGGTGAACAGGCTGAACTGCTGACCTCTCTAGGAGAGAAAAAAGTGGGTCTGATCAGCAGCTACCGCAGTAGCTGCTTCTCTCTCTCCCCAGGCCTTGCCAGTAGCTGTGCCCCTCTCTATTCAAGAGATCAGTAGTTCAGCCCACTCACCAGCAGCCTGGGGTGGATGTTGATTAGCTCCACCTCTCTGATCAGGCCCAGAGATAGGCCCTGAGATGCTCTTTGGCATAAAAACCAACCAATCAGAACCAAATCTGAGTGAACTGAGAGGAGCCAATGGCTGCCAGGAGGCAGAGCTTCTAATCCTGACTGGTATAGAAACTGACCAATCAGAACCTGATGAGTAAACTTTGAAGGCAGAATCTATGGTGGGGGCTGAGGAGGGGTTTTAAGGGCAACAGCTATTTGATGTAAGGTGTAAGAAAGTAGTTCAATTTTTTAATGACCCATGTGGCAGTATAGTACATATAGATAGCTATCAGTCCAGATATAGGGATTATGTATATTGCAGAGAGCATCTTCTCCTGCTGAAAAAGGCTCCCCCTCCCCACCAATTTAAGCAATCCTATTCTATATAATCTATCTATACTAATAAATGGGTAATATGCTAATTAGACCAGGTCAACTCGCCATCTTCCAGATGTCTGATTTCCTTCAGGACAAAGCCATAGTTGTGGAGGCTGAGGCAGAAGCAGTTAGGGTCAATCAGGCTAGCAAGGGAGGGCAGTTGTGGGTGAGATCAGGGCAGCAGAGGAGGAAAGTTGGAGGTGAGATCAGGCCACCAGGGTAGGGCAGTTGGGGACAACCAGGCTGGCAGGGGAGGGCAGTTAGGAGTAATCAGGCAGGCAGAAGCAGTTAGGGGCAATCAGGCAGTCAGGCAGAGGTGGTTAGGGGCAATCAGGCAAGTAGGCATATGAGTGGTTAGGAGCCAGTAATTTCTGATTGCAAAAGAGATATCCGACTTGGGCCTAAACCGGCAGTGGGACATCCCCCAAGGGTTCCCCAATTAAAGAGGGTGAAGGCTGGGCTGAGGGAACCCCCCACTCCCCCACTCACCCCCCGCGGCCCATGCACAAATTTTGTGCACCGGCCCATAATAAAATAAAGAGTTAATACAAAAATTGGCTTTAATAGGACTGTAACAAAAAAGTTTTCTTTGTTTGTTTTGGGGATTCTGGTTTTATTAGGTTCTGAAGCCCCCTCTCCCCAACTTTCCTTCCCTGTTTCACCATTTGTATTTTGATCATTATTTACACTAAGCCTTAAACTTATACACTGTCTTAAGGGATTTCTTTATTTTTCTTCATCTTTTTCTAAGGCTAAACTATTTGTCTAACCTCTGGGTGGGGGTTGGGGGAGTAAGAGGGAACAGAATAGCCAGCAAAGGTTTTTATTTCTAAAGGACAGCTATTCTGAGGTTAACTCGGAAGCCAAATTGTTTTAAAAGTTGACCTTACATTGAGTCAAAGTTTAGTGCTGTAGTCTGGAGTTCCTTGGGTAAAACACAGCTATTTCTCCTGGAGAGATCTTGTTTTTAATCTTTGAGCTAGTCCTCAACTCTTTAACTAAGCTTTGGTCACTAATGTTATTCAGATATCATCCTTGGAAATTAAATATATTGGTCTGAAGTGATTAATTGTTCCAGAAATTGGCTTCTGCGAAAGTAGATGGGCCTCCTCATCATTCTTCTACTTGGTGAGAGCTCCTCCAATAATGTAGCACTTAGGCACATAAAATTCCGGAACGTCTGGACTTGCATTTGAAGTGACTCACTCACACCTAGTGAACCATTTCTCTCCTTTGGAGACTACAGAAGTGTGAGTTCCTTGAATCATTGATTTTGTTAGCGCAAACATGTTGGATTTTGCTAGTCTACCCTAAGACTTTATTAGGCTACCTTGTTTTATATGTCCTACAGGCTTTGGCAGTTTTGCACATTTAATTGAAACACATTGGCTTCCATAAAAAAGAACTTGCTTAAATCAAAAAGGAATGCCTCATAATCTCTTTGATATTAATACTTGGATGCCTGAAAGTACCTGCTGCATCCCAGGGTGTTGCATTTATGCAGTCCCGGTCTGACTTCCTATCCGTCTCAGTCAAACTGGGTGAAATCTCTTTATGGGGTGGAGGGTCAGGCAGCTGGGGGCGGGATGCTATGTCCAGAGTGGAAGCCAACAGAGACCTTTAATTATGCATATTTTCACTGGCGCCTGTGTCACCCAGACAAACTTTTCTTCTTGTAAGTGAGTAAATGAAAGGCCAGCTCCTATGACAGGAACCTGCCAAGTTGCTCCTTTTGTGTACCCAGACCCCACTGACTTACAGACATTAGGTTCCAGAGTCTCTCCCTCCTTACCTTACACTATCCTGTCTACAGAACAGGGAGGGATGGGCATGTTACTCAGAAAAGCATTCGTTGTGACATGGGTCTCTTCAATGGTTCCTGTACACAGCGAGCTGTGGGAAGCATAAGAAACCCAGAAGTCAGCGTATTTTTTTTTTAATTTAAAATGGGAGCTATTTGGGAGCTGTGCTAGCGCAGCGCTTTCTCCACTGCTCTGTCTGCAGGGAGGTTGAATGATGCGCCTTCCCCCTCGCAGGGAAGAACCTGCACATGAAATGAGGAAACACGGTTGCTCTCCTCTGTGAACCGTTTGAAGGGCAGACGATTCCTGGTCCATCCATTACCATGTAAATAATTAAACACCCTGAGCCTGCAGCCTGGGCTGGGAGGGCTGTGAAGGCAATTTGTTGTAGATATGAGTGAGGAAAAACTCAGTCAGTCATTAGCTCCTCCTAGTGGCTCTTTGGCCTTCACTCAGGGAGGCTGCAGAGGTGTCGCTGTTCTTGAGGAAGGAAAACCCTGATTGATGAGCAGCCTGAAGTTTCCTCTGAAGTGACAAGACCTTTCTTCACTTCTCAAACCCCGGATGTCCCTACACAGGGAGCTGTTTTACTCCTAAACAGGGAATCCGAATTGGTCAACAAACTACATTGGCTTAACCACAACAGAGCATGTGACATTCAAGATGAGAGATGGCCAAGCAACCATTTATGTTTATGTATAATTCTGTCTATTAATAGAGCCCAGTCACAATTAATTTCTCTTCTGCAGATCTGTAGAGACACGAATAACCCTCAAAGATAAAGAACATTTTGAAAATTTAAATTTGACTTTTAATTATATCTTGCTCTTATATGTGAATGAAGACACATCTGCCATGCTAAAGTTTAGCCACTGCAAATAAAATAACAAGGCTGCACCTATAAGGAAAGATAGAGACAGAGAGAGAGAAACAGCGAGAGAAGGCTGGGAAACTATCCAGTTTCCCCACCCTGCCCTCCTACGCAAGTGCACTATGGAAACTACTCCACATGGTGAATCACAGATCTCTCTGGCTGATGCAAGGGTTCACCAACCCCCAAACCTTCACTGGATTAGGTGAAAAAGTCCAGTGTTTGCGTTTGAAAGGATGTTTTGGCAATAAAAGTAAGCAAAAGGGACTGAGATGTCAACTGAGCCCAAATTATATAGTGGGCATCATCAATAAACTTGAAAGCACATTTTTCCTTGAGTAAACTCAATCTAACATAGCCTACCCATAGATAATCCAGGCTAGCTGCAGACAGTTGAGTCTACACAGTCCAGAGAAAATAATTAAGGATATCTTATTCTATCAAAGTAGAAGTATAATCAAATAGGAAGACATTTCAGCTACTGATCTTGCTGCTATGAGTCAATCACCTAGTACAGCGATTTTTAACTTATTTCATCCCATTGCACATATAAACTAATTAATAACATTCTGTAGCACACCAAAAAATATATTATATTTTTTGCTGACCTGACCAAAAAAATAAGTATAATTTTTATTCATTCACACCAGACAGCTATTGTTATGTTAGCTGCTGTCATTTTTTTAAAATTTGACAATCTAAGGGAAAAGAGGTCAGTGCCCCTGAATAAATAGTCATGTGTTGTATGTTTTAAAAATACTTGCAGCATGCCAGCATGCTACGGTACACCAGCCGAAAATCACTGACCTGGTTTGATACATGATCCATAAGTTACTCCACACTGAGTCAATACACTATTGATCTTATTATTGTCATCAGCAGGCATTAAAATCCCACATCTTTTCTTGCTCTGGAAGGTGACATGGTTGAAATGAAAAGGTTATCCCAAATATTTGTCTCATTTACCCACCCAGCATTGCTCAGGCATACCAGAAAGCACCGAGCCTATATGTGCAAACTCATACAGGCACACACTATCCTGGGGGCAGTATTCGAGCTTTAAGGATAAGCTGAGCTCTCCTATAATCCAAAAGCCCTAGAAAATCAGCATCTCCACTGTAAGATTTTCCGTAGGAAGGGTGGTATCTAGAAAAAACTATAGTCTGTGGAGGCAGAACTAAATCTAGGTTAGTATATCCTTTCTCTCCCCTCGAACATGATTTCCCTTAAGCAAATTGATGACATCTGTGAGCTCCAGCCTAGAAGAGCACCACTGATATCCAATTCTCAAGTCTGCCTGTGGGAATGGGACCCTCTATATTAATTGTTTGGCTATGCCCAGCATAACACAAATGATTCAAATACTTATTGTGCTGCTTTTTTCCTCTCCTTGACAAATGCTTGTTCTGGTGAATTTCTAGGAAGGGAGGTAAAATGGGACAGGCTCCTGAGAATCCTAAGATCCCTGGAATGTTCTTTTCTACCTGGCAGTCAGTACCGTTGACTGGTAAGAAATCTAAGATTTGCTTTTTCTCACCTCTTGGAGCATCCTCGATTGTTGGGCTTTATATAATAGTATTCTCCCAGAATGGGTCCATCTCAAGTACCCGAGACTGTCTTCAACACTCAGACCATGTTTTCTAGAAATGAACTGTTTTTTAGGTTCCCATTTTCTGTCCTTATTCACTCATCCATCCATTCAATCGATGTCATGTCCTAATCTTATATTGGTGATATAACAGTGACTAAGACAGGCCTGGTTCCACTTGCATGGAGAGCATGTCCTTTGAGGAGGAATACAGACAGGAAAGAATTAAGACGGCACAGAAGTGGTTTAATTATCGCTTGTAACATTGATCAAGGGTTGTGAGGAGAGAGGTAGAAGTGTTGGGGGAGTGGTCACCATCCAAGACCTCTCTCTGAGGGAGACCAATTAGGCCAAAGTGGGGAAGGGCTTCCTGACAGAGGAACAACTTATGCAGGAAGAACCCTGCTAGCTGCTCAGTGACACCTTTGGAAAGGAAGATTCTGGATAGGGTGTGTTGACAGATTTCCTTTTCAAGATTTTTCTGAACTCCTTCCCTGGGACTTGATTGCATATATAATCTTCTTATCATAACTTTCTATGACTTTCTCCCAATTTACTTTTTTATTTATCTAAAATTGTCTCCATGTCTGGAGGTCTATTTCTAAGAAACTAGATTCTCTTTTTCTTAACTGGAAAAATTAGAGATAAAGGCTGCCTGGCTCCTATTGCCTTGCAGCCATGTTCTGCTTTTCATCCAGGTGGGATTTGTGTAACTGTGTTGGTCTTCTTGATATTCCTGTGGACAGAAAGCATGGGCCAAGTCCGCCTGTGTAGCCTCTCTCCAGGAAGCCCACTCCCTCCTCACCTCTTGTTGACACTGTAAATACGGTCTCAAGGTAGTCCCCTGAGTTGCTCCCCACATGCACCCATCAGGGGCTACTGCCTTCCTTCCCACTCGGCAGGGTTCCTAACACCTGCCCAGGAGAGTCCCTCCCTTGCGATGGGCCCATGATCCGCAAAGATCGGCTTGGAAAAAGCTGTGTGGCTGCCAAAGGCTGCTGGTTTCCAGCAGGAGTCTCCAGCCAGCCTTTCCTCCTTCTGGGCGGCACTGTTTCCTCCAGAGAAGCTCTGGAAGACAGCACAAGCTCTCTGGCACATTTTCCACCTTCCTCTTCGCCTCCTCATTTTCTCTCCTTCCCTCCTACCCCACACAGATCCTGTGCTGATTGACTAACATCCGCCGGTTTATATACCAGGGAATCGATCAAAAGATCCCAACCCACACGGGACAGCTCTGCTCTCTCCTGCCCAGGGTTTGCCTATGTCATTTCCTGCATGCCCGGACTGAGCCTGTGTGCCTCCCGCCTCCTCCTCCTATCAGTCTGGACGCGGGCCTGTGTCTGGGCACTCAGGCTCCACTGGCAGCTGCCCTTGGAGTCCTGACACTCTGCCACGTCAACACGGGCCTGGCTGATTTTCCTTAGCACTCATCTGCTGAACCCAGACTTCCCCTGCTGGCTCTCTTCCCCTGTTTGAATGGGCTCCCGGTCAGAAAGCGCTCCCTCAAGCCTTCACTTCAAGTAGCTCAGCACTTGCAGCCTTCCGGCTAAACGGATGTTGGATTAGCGCAGTGGTCCTCGCTCACAAAGAGAAATTCAGTCCAACGCAGCCTCTACCAAAAGAGCCTCACACAGCCTTCCTTGCAGACTGCACCTCCTGGCCTTGCAACGGACACCCTTTTTCTTTATTTTTTAGGCTATCTTTCCTCCTTACTGTAAGAGAACGATGGGGGGAATTAGAGATTGGGACATGTATTTCATTTGAGCTTTGCTGATTGCTTGTTTTTTGTGTTTTGTGTGGTTGTTTTTTTGCCAAATTCTTCTTCTGTCTAGAAGAGAAAGAACTTTGCTCTCACTTTCAGGTTCCCCACAGGGATGCTCACTTCCTGCTTTCCTAGTTCCAACTTAGAGGCAGCTGCACGGGACAACAAGGCTACCGTTTTCAGCAAACCTCAACCGCCACCCCTGTGTAGACCAATTGGAAAATGCAGAAAACCATAAATAAATACATTTAAAAATCCTCCATACCGAAAAAGCAGGAGATAACACCAGTCCCATGGCAGGTGCATCCTTCTGCTGTCTTCTCCGCATCAAACATACATGGAATAAGACATACACACAGGTGACCTTTTCTTCCTTATACATGAACATAGAGGTAGCATGGCTTTACTTGTCTTATAACCTTTTCTTATTTAATGTTTTATGAATCTTAAAGACGAAATTCTTTGAACCGTTCACCTCTAGAATAAACAAGTACATCATAATGCATGTATTAAGGTGTTCATTATGACCATCACCTTACTTACTAGCACCAAATAAGAGAGCCTGCTAAAATCCCCAACGATATAGGATTGGCAAAACAAGATGTGTGAGAACTGTAGAATATAATACTGAGAGAATACTAAAAGTGGTGACTTGAAAATATATGTATTAATATACAAACATGGGCATGGACTATTGAGAAAAACAAGATCACAAATTAGTATGTATAGTATAATGAATTTGCTCATAGAGATTACATCTTAAAAGAATATCCAGAGAAAGACAAATACCATATAATTTTACTCATACGTGGAATTTACTGAACGAACTGAACTACCAAGCAAAATAGAGACAGACTCAGAGAGCAGGAAGACAACTCAGAGGATAAGGAGTGGGAGGATTGAACAAAAAGAGAAAAGGAGAGAGAGAGAACTCATGGATATGGAAAACTGTGTGGTGATGGTAGGGAGGTGGTAGGTGGAGGTGGAAGAGAGCATAAAGGGGATGAATGGTGATGGAAAAATAAACTTAAAAGAATATCCAAAATATTTATAACATTTACTTCTGGGCAGGTGTTTTGTGAGTAGTTATTAGTAGAGGCCCAATGAACAAAATTTGTGCAAGAGTAGGCCTTCCTTCCCCTGGTTGCTGGCACCAGCTTCCCTCTAGCATTCAGGACCCAGGCTTCCCTCACAGTCCCAGCTTTGTCCAGAAGCTCATCCAGAAGGATGTCCAGAAAGACACCCAGTCTAACTAGCATGTTAAGCTTTTATTATTATAGATTCTTACAATCAACATTTATGCTTCTGTAAAAAGTTAATAGGAAAAAATATATTAAGGATAATATTTTCCATAACATTATTTTTTTTTCTAAAAAAGTGACAAAGAGAAGGTACCACAATGTAGCTAATTATTTACTTACCTCAATTCCTTCATATTATGGGGTAGAGGGGGGGAAGGATAGTTTCTTGATGTGCTGGGATTGGAATTCATGTCCTCTTTTTCAAAGTCTTAAATCTTATGCTGTTTTACAGTTTTTATAAATCCAGGAACACTTCTAATGGTTTATAAGAACACAATGCATGTGTGGTGTGTGAGTTTGTGTGTAGCATAGACCACAAAAAATTTCACATTATGATTTTTTAAAGAACGGTTTGAGGTTGGCTTGTAAAATGGCCTGTTACACTTTTCCAGATCACTATGGCCACCCCTTTGAACTTGCAGAAACATTTTTTACTCTAACCTCATCTCAGTTTGCTCTCTACCAGTTGTTCTCAAACGGTGGTCCTCATAAGCAGCAGCAGCAGCAGCATATGTGAACTTGTAAGAAGTGCAAATTCTTGGGCCTCTGCCTGGACCTGTGGAAGCAGAATCTCTGGAGTGGGTCCCAGCCACTGGTATCTCTGATGCTCGCTTGGGTTTGAGATCCTCTGCTCTCCATAAATCACACCAGCAAGGTCAACAGGCAAAACCAAGGAAAGCCAAGGTTGTCAGTAACCGGCTGATCTAGGAAAGGGCAAGATCCTCCCCTAGAGCCTGTAGAGTCAGCACAGCCTGCCAACACCTTGATTTTGGACTCCTGGCCTCCAGAACTGTGACACAATAAATCTCTGTTGTTTTAAGCAAGTCCATTTGTAGTAATTTGTTACCGCAACCTTAGGAAACAAATACATTAACGGTTAGATATATGGGCCCTGTAGCTCACATATATTAATATGCTACTCAACTGAAAGATGTTTTCAGCATTTTCAGTAATATAAAGAATAGTCATGAGCCTTGGACTTGAAGTCAAAGGCCCTGGCTCTAAATCACAAACCTAATACTTCCTAGCTGTGCAAGTTCTTATAGGTGCCTAAACTCTCCGAGTATAATCTGCTAGCATGTAAGGCTGCCAAAACGACCAGTGAAATATGAATTTCAGATCAATAACATAGCATTTTTCATGTAATTATGTCCCATTCAAGTATATCTCAGGGGATATGCTTATCCTAAAACATAAATATTTATTTATGTGAAATTCAGCTTTAACTGGAAGTTCTGCAATTTTATTTGCTAAGTCTAAAACCCCTGCTCACATGAAAATGAAGTGAAGAATATCTAATTTGCACTCTTATTGAATAAGTTAAAGGGAAAATTATGTGAAAATGCCCGTTACTTTTTAAGTGCCCAATAAATGTAAATAATGATAAATCAGCAGAAATGATCTGTGAGAGACTCAAGTAGAGAACATAAGCTATTTCAGAGAAGAGCTCTCAGGCCATCACTCAGATACTACTTATGTCTAATTTCCATAGCATGATTTATCTGATTTAATTAAAAGAGGGTGGTTGAAGGTAGCTAGAGGTAGGCTCATAGGTAGCAGCTAATAGAAAGTCACATCACATATATTCACATTACATATAGTATAATTATATATTTGTATCTGCTTTATATATATTTTCTTTATGTCTTTTATTTCAAAGTATATATAACTAGTGTGTAATAATATTATAATGAAAGTATAATATGTAAGTAAAGGATGTAAAGAACAATTATAAAAAGCAGAGACACAATATCTGCAAAGCCATCGTTTGTCGTCAGTTAGTATAGGGGGAAAATACAACCTTATGCAGCAAGAACTTCCAAGCATATCATGATTTCATCAATCATAGTACAGTGATTAATGACAATAATTACAACTCCATGTCATTGGATAAAGGTTAACGTGTTTGTTGTGCTGTCTTTGTGACAGCAGAGCTATGTGCAGCATTTCAGAAACATTTCTCTCTAAAATAAAAATCTAGGTAGTCTTAGACAGTAAAAGAGTAATCTTCACTCATCTAGACATTTTACTACTCAGTAAATGAAATCTCAGTGTACTGAAAGAGTGGTCTTCTGGACATATGAGACTTTAATCAGAAAATTTAATGTCATGGTGAAAATTTATAGTATTTCACACCCTTGGGAAGCCCGCCCTTCAATTAACATCTAAAGGATAGTTACTTAATTTTGCCTCTACAAATAACTGGTCTGCAAAAAGTAAGTTTAGATTACTAATTTCAAGTCAAAATGTAAATATTGAGTAATTTGTTTACTAATATTTAGTAGAAAAAGGTGAAAACCATATAAAGCAAAGGAAAGAAGTGTCTTGAATAAAAGTCTATTGGAGTCACATTGTTCTCATTTCTAAATACTACAATTCAATTCCAAATATGGTGCCAATTTTTATGAACCTAATATTTGCAGACCCCATCAATAGTTATTGTCTATTGAATAAAATGAAATAAAAAATATAGTCTAGTCTTTCAATTCAAGATAACATTTTATACTTTCAGCCTACAATTTTCACCTTGTTAGACAGCAGAAACCCTTGTAAAATAACTAAATCAATCTCTATAAATATTGAGTGGGACACTCTTTGAAAACACTGGACCACAGGGCATCCACCACTCTTGTCTCACCCCTGCCTGAGTTCTTAGCATCATCTCTGGTCTCTGATACCAAAACATTTTGAACTTGAATAATCACTACTAAGTTTTTGAAAGTAATAGTTATTCAAAGTCAGATGTGCATAACCCAAAGGAATATAAAAATTTATTGGAAATAAAATCTTTTTCAGACTTCTTGTTCCTTTTATCTAAAAATTAAATAAATTTATACATATCTATTATACAGATTAACATACATATATGTATGTGTATACACATACACAAACACACACTAGGGTCTATGTTCAGAGTGTTTTACCTTAAAGTGGTATATAATTTATTTATTTGTGTGTGTACAATTTAAAGTAAAGGGACCACTGCTTCTAAAGATCCCAAGGCGTCATTTTCTTCACGCTATTTCTATTGCCTTTTTTTATTATTTGTAAAACTATTCCATGAGATTACAGGTTCCTTAAAAGATTGTTGTATTCCCCTGAGCCATTCTAATATTAGGGATTCAATAAAGGTTTGTTGAATAAGTGAACAGTGAGTAAATGCATTCCCAAGCTTGAATGGTTAGCTTAAATAAAGGAAACCTGAAATGACAAATCACCTTTCTGCCAATTTTGATTCCTTCTGCCAAATTCAAACCCCCAGCTAATATCCCTTACCTTGCATTTTTCCAGTTTGTTTTTCAGAGGAAGACTGGGCAATTTTCCCTTTATAACATTTTCTATCTGATCTTCAAAGCTTCTATAGATGAGAATAAAGAAGATAATCATAACTAGAAATTATAAGCTATGGGAACTTGTAAAAATTGTAATTATTTATTGAGGGAAAGATAATTAACTGACAGATGCCTTGCTCTAATTATAACACTCTGTCAATTATTTGGCCCCATTTATCAAGATCTCTAACTTTTCCAGATCATTTTACTGTTCAAATTAGTATGTGTAGGGTATTTTTTTCCATTCCCTCATTAGACTAATGTGTTTCTCCCCTTGGAAATTCAAAAATGATTATGGAGTTTTGTTCCACTGCATAGCACTTCTTCTCCAGGCACTTTCCCAGGGAAGAAAAAGGCTTGAGAGAGTCTCAAGACTCTCTGGGTCTGTATAGATTCAGATTATTTCAGATATACCTTAATTATATGCATTTTAAAATGTATTAAGGTCATATCCAATTGTTCAAAATAAAAACTAAAGAAAAAGAAAGGTCAGTGGGAGATAATTGTATTAGAGAAAAGACTTGCAATGGACAAGACCTATTGAATATTAAAAAAAAAAAAAGAATTGCCACCCACTTGGTTAGGTCTTACAGGATAGTATAAACAAGTCCAGGATTGTTTATGAGAAAATGATTTTTCAAGGCTCTTTCAAATTGTTCAGGGATGGGAATGCTGAATATGTATGAAGACTGCCAAGGACACAGAGAAACATGGTGGTGACTTATCCATTTGTTTGTATTTTATATCGTGCCACAGAGTGAAGAGAGGAGGTCTAGTTCTGTCTTGAATTATGACTTAGAGAAGGTATTGAGCTGTGGGTTGGTGAAATCACACCTAAAATACCACAGTCAAGTTGGGGCATCATAGCTGCAGAAAGAAGGCAGTTAGATGAATTGGAGGGAGTTCAGAGAAAAGCAAGAAGAATGATAAAGGTATTGGAAGACATGACTTATGTGGCAAGACTGATGCATCAAACTATCTATGCATAAGCATAGCTTGCCAGAGGGATGAGTAAGGAGACAACATGATAATACTTGAAAAGAATAAACAATCCAGGAGAAGAAAAATAACTAAGGTTGGAGATGATCATAATTTAGGGATGAATAATTAATTTCAAGAGCGGGAAGGAAAGGGTTAGTCTAAATATCCAGAAACAACTGCTCACAAAGAGTTTAATTAAACTAAATGGGCTTCTCTTAAACCAAAATTACTTGATTGTTTTTAGATTAGGGGATGTGCTATAGAAAGAAGAAACAGAGCTTGAGGGAGTAGAGGGTAAACCCACAATTACTCTGCCTTCCTGGGACCTGGAAGTCTTTGGGAAATCTGCCCAGTAAATGTAGAGCTAACCAGGGTTACTTTTTGTAACTATGATGTTGATGTCAAATCATCCATGAGCTATTATGGACAGAATAGATAAAAATGTTTGGTATTTTGATTTATATATGCTGTCTTGGAAGTATATAAGAGTTGACAAACATTTCAGAAAATATAATAAACTGAAATATCATAATGCATAGTTATTTTTAGGAATGCTTGTTCCATAAAGGTGTAGACTATCTAGTCATCTGTTTCTTCTTTTATAAAATACTAGAGGCCTCATTCAGGACTCGTGCACTTTTGGAGGATGGGGGTGTGTGGCCTGCAGGGATCAGCCCATTGTGGGAGCAGTTTTCATCCCAATCAGCCAAGAGGCTGTGGACCCACCCTCTGAGCAGCTGGTTCCTCTGGGGGAGCACCAATCATCCTGGTCAGCCAAGTGGCATGCCCATTGTGGGAGTGCACTGACCACCAAAGGGCAGCTCCTGCATTGAGCGTCTGCCCCCTGGTGGTGGGTGCACATCATCGTGACTGATAGACCAGTCGTTCTGGTCATTCTGCTGTTCACTCACTGGGCTTTTATTATATAGAAAGTTCCTGAATTGAGAAACAAAAATGTCAGTTGGTTAAAGAGGCTTATAAATTAATTTTCTAAATCAGTCATCTTCTTTTAATAGTACTAATTATTAAATCCATACTTTAACCAAATATATTTTTCTCTTTCTATCTTTCAGATACCCTTACAGCTCAGTGGTCAGCAAACATTTTTTATAAAGGACTGAAAAGCAAACATCTCAGGCCACGCATGTCACATGGTCTCTGTCATGAGGAGTCAACTCCACCGCTGTAAGAGAAACTAGCTATCATTTATGGACAATACAATATATACATGAATGGGTGTAACTATGTTCCAATAAAACTTTATTTATTGACACAAATTGGAATTTTATATCATTTATCATGGGCCATAAAATATTATACTTTTTCTCCCCAACCACTATAAAATATAAATAGTTAGCTCAAGAGTGGTACAGAAAGAGACAGTGGGCTAGATTTTCAAACTTCATCAATGAAGATTGTTTTTTATTTGATTTTTAGTCACGTTATTTATTACAGAATTAAGATACTTTTGATTGTTAAGTTCACCTATTAAATCCTCTGAATAAAAGATAGTTAGGAGAAAAAGTCCTTTAGCCATAATTGGACTGGCAGAAATTTATGTAAAGCAATGATGATGACTTTAAAGGTGACAAGAAAAATGTATCATATTGTATGGAATTACCCTGGGGCCTCTGTAAATTACCAACTACTTTTACTTCAATGAAGTAATCAGGTTTTCCAGAAAGGCAAGAACCAGGGAATAAAAAATGTAAATGTTCTCCACCTATTCTATACTTCGTTTTTTAAAGTTTCCCTAAAGGAAAACCAAAATTCTTTCTTTTGTGCTGCAGAAATGGAATAGATACCGAGACCTACTTTTTGGATATTTAAGCCACATAGATATCCTTTCTGCAGGTTAGATAATCAGTTGACAAGGCATTAGTTATTTTCTTTCACTTCTGAATTACTACAATGTGGATGAAATGCTACTAAAATATGAAAAGCAAAGAAAATAAATGAAAAAGCACCACTGGGATTAATTAGATATTCCTATAAATCAGAATGTCCATCAAAATAGTCAGTTTGAAACTCTGTAAACATAAGCCACAATCTCACAGAGTATCCAGAGTTCCAATGATTATCTCAGTGGAATTGCTTTCTTAAAAGTGATGCCTCCAGCTCAGCTGGTGCCTCACAGGTGCATCGGCCTAAAAGTTTATCCTATTTTGTCTAGTAGAGAAAGGCACAGCTTTGGTTTCTGGTCTCTCCATTCACTTGAGTCAAAAAAGCTTACAAATGAATACATGTATAACTTTACATGTAAATTATTTTCCTGTTCAGCTTTATATAGTCTAGTAAAAATAAGTTGGGGCTTCACAACTGCAACTTTTACTCAAATTTATACAGTTTGTATGTTTTTTTAAAACCTGGCAATGTTAAATAAAGGCAGTGAATAACCATATTCTAATTTTGAATGTTCATCTTGCAAATAAGGTACCAAATTTAGCCCTGGTGGGAGAAAATATTTTAGAACACACACATAAAAAAAAAGAGGAAAAGCATCTATATTTTAACAACTATAAGATCAAGTGAATTATTACCATTTTCTAAATCACATGAAGCAATAAGGATTTATGATAAAAGAATATTATCTTTGCAAAAATGATTGTAGATTTTGATTACTGCCACTAGCTTAACTACATATCCCATACTGCAACAGATAGTTTGTAGTAAAATGAGAAAATATTGTCCATTCTGGAGAATATGCATACTAATTTCAATAAATGTATATGGGTTATGAAATAAAATTTTATGAATCCCCATATCCCTAGAAAAATAAAAATGGTAACGACACAATGAGGTTTAAGAACAAATGGAAATGGTTGGCTCCAAGTGATGTATTAAAACATAGACTCACGAGGTGTTCAAGAAACTAGGGATGGAGAAAAACAAAATAGAGAGGTACAACGGATCGAACAACATAAATCTTTATATCTCCTACTCCACTTCTAAGCATTCAGAGTTAGGCTGGTAAAGATTATTATAAAAATAAAGCTTAGTTTAATGTTTAAAAACAAGGACTCGGGAGCCTGGTGTTAAGCCCAACCTCTACTTACTACTAATAACCAGCTATGTGTCTTTGCCTTTTCTGTGCCTTAGTTTCTTCATGTATAAGGTAGTATCTACCTTATAAAGTTATAATGAGGACTCATTGATTCAAATTTACAAAAGAATAGTACCTGACGAGAATAAAAGCTAAATAAGTGTTTGATAGTGAAATAAAAGTTTATCTTTCATGACACTTCCTTTCTTCGCTGTTTAGTAGTCAGTTCCCTCAATATTCACGTCAGTTTTTATGTCCACCTTAAATCCCACCCCGGGGATTTAAGGTGGACATAAAACTCATTCCCTCATCCACTTGATAACACTTTCCTTTTCTCTCTTCAAATTTTGCTTTTTCCATATCAGCTTGCTACATCTGAAAAGCTACTGACAATTGCTAACATTTCTGAAGTATGAACTATGCTCTGGATATAATGCTAAGTTCTTTCCATATAGCATATCATTTAATGTAAGCTTGCAGGGTAAGGACTAGTCATCTAAAGAAAGTGATGCTCAAAAAGGTGAGTAAGTTACAGAGAATCAAGAAATCAGCAAACGGCAGGCAGATGCAGGGTCTGAACAAAGGTTAAGGAACCAGGTAGCCTGCTCCAACATCACAGATATGAATTACTACATTCCCTTCACTTCAAGTCCAACTGGGGCCAATGGAAACACCTACCATTCTGGTTCCACATATCCATTTTAACAAAGACTTCTGTGCACTCATGACTAAATTCAAAATCTCACTTCCTCAGTGGAGGGATGTTCTTGCTTCTTTCTTAGTGGAGACAAGACCTCCTTAATTACATAAGTACCGTGGTTTCATTACTCAGCATGGAACTATATGCCAGGAGGAGTATGTGTACGTGAGTCTGTGAGGCATAGTGAGGGAATAATGTTAATAGGGAAAGGAAAGAAGATTTGGAAAGAAGTGGGAAATGATCTTGCTCTTCCCTCCCCTCTACTCTCATTTTCATCCTTGGAATCTATGCCTTTGGCAGACTCAAAAAAACATTGACCTATTACAGTTTTCTCCTTGTGTGAGATATACATATCACAGTTCTCTATGCTATTCTTTTATCACATATCTTCCTGGTAAGTGTTTAGCTTCATCAAATAAAAATTAAACCAATACTTATTTGTGGAGCTTTATACATTATTTGACCACTCTGCAAGGAGAAAAAAAATAAATAAATGTCCTGCTTTTGAGGTGGGAAGTAGCTAGCTGCTGAGAAGAGAAACTAACTTTAGCAAAGATGGATGAATGAATAAGTTTAGGAAGTCTAGTGAGTGACTAAGTTTACACTTTTCAGGTTTGACCATTTTTCTAATCTGTATTTTCAGATTTTGAAGTGTTTGTTTTTTAGGTCTTCCCAGTATCACTGTATGCTATAAAATCCAACAGCTCATAAATTCCAATTTGGAAATGACTCCTCAGGCATGAGGAGACAGGTAAAGCAAAAATAAATAAATAAATAAAATTAAGGAAATGCCTTTTACTCTCCTTTTCCCTGACCAAGATGTTGACCTGCAGGGGCCATTAAATGCAAGTCACCATATACATATGTACACAACTGGCCCAGTTATATTTTTCTACATTACTAATCATCATTTGCCTGTTATTCATCATAGTGTTTAATTTTAAAATTAATTCCCCAGCTAATTTTAAGATTTATGGCCATGTCTGTTTCAAAAGAACTTCAATTGAACAATAATTAATCTGGGGGCTTGAAACTGTCCTTACATTGAGTTTGTAGGAGTGTGTTATCAGTCCATTAACTGGGTCTAACTTTTGAATAAATTAAAAGGAAAAAAATAGGCAATATCATCATATTTCAGCATGTCAAATTCTCAAGAGGCCAAATGTGTCTTTAGCTTTGGAAACAACCGCCTGTGTAAAGAAGGCACCTGAAGAGAAGAATGACCACAATGTAAGTGTCTCCAATGTATCATTACATGTGGTTTCTGGGAAAGGTTTACTCAACGACATTTTATGGGGAGATGAGGAAATACAGGCATAGAACCATTATACAACCTGCCCAAGGATTACACACACCTTGAGAGGCCTAAGGCTCCCCTCTAATACCCTCCCATTGCACCACCTGGAGCTCACAGGCCCATTTTGAGGGGTTACAAGAACTGGCTAAGAAAGATCTGACTTAGGGACATTTGCAGTGACTTTTCTTACCAGATTCTTCTCTTGGCTTCTTATCATACTTTGGTCTAAGGTGAGATCCCTTGAGACTTTCCATGACTATTCCGTTTATTAGTTCTCATATGCCCTTTGTTTGCTTCATAGCAATTGACTTAAAAGACAACCAAACACCAGATTTGCTTCATTGTTTTCTTCCTTTATCCTTCATTCACCCACCAGAGTGATAATTTCAAGAGGACAGGACACTTGCTTCCTTTTGATAATCTACACTGTAAAAACAACTTGGGTATTTTACATTAGTCTCTTGGTAAGTATTTTTAATGGATAAAAGAAAAAAAATAAGGGAAGGAAAGGTGAGAGTGCTGAATGAGAAGGAGAGACTCAGTCCAAATTCTGTGTGACTGTGTGATGGTGGATTTGTAGACCTTGGTATCCTAGATGGAGAGATCATCTGGGATCACTTGCAGCAGATAGGAAACTTAGCCATGAGGATGAGAGTGATGTGATCTCCAGAGGAATAAAATTCATCAGCAAGAGCTGAAAAGCTGGGTCTAAAGACTTACTGTCAGTCAATGATTGGAGAGGAACCCAACCATACTCTGCCAACAGGGTCACAGAGTCTATTCTTATTGGTCATCTACCCAATGACCTATTTGCCTTGCTGGAAAGATGTTCAACCTTCACCTTTGTACTATTTATTTCCCTAGAATGGTTTTATTCACTCTATTTCTTTTATTTTATTCTTTTTTCTCTTTATAGCTTAGTCTTTAAGATGTTTGTATTTATTAATCATCTTATTCTAAATAAATAATACAATTTGTCTCTTATGATTTATCTTTATTATTATAGTCTAATTACTATTTTTTCTATGAAAATATTTATAACTTTTATTTTGTTCCTTTAAGATAATTGCATTAGCCAAGGCTGCCACACAAATACCATATACTAGATGTTTAAACAACAGAAATTTGTTCCTCACAGTTCTGGGGCTAGAAATCCTTGATCAGAAGATTCCTGGCATGGTCAGGTTCTGGTGAGAGTTCTCTTTCTGGATTGTCAATGGCCACCTTCTTACTCCCATGGCAGAGAGAAAGAGAGACAAAGCAAGCTCTTTGTCATTAGTCTAAGGGCACTAATCTTATCATAAGGGCCCCATTCTCATGACTTCATCTAGGCCCAGTTAACTGCCAAACGCCTCATCTCCAGACATCACATTGGGCATTAGCACTTCAACATATTAACTGTGCCCATAGCATTGTTTAACCATTTTATTTTATTTTTAATTCAATTTTATTGTTTTTAAAAAGTTTAACCATTTTATATAAATGTTATATTTTTATTGTTTAATCTCTCTTTTTGTTTTGTATTATTTATTCGTTAGCAAAAAACTCCATTTAGAACTTGTCCCAAAATTTATCTAAGGACAGAAGCACAGGTTACAAAGGGTATCCTTTGCCAATAGAATGGACTTATACGGATGACTCAAGGCACTTATTAAATATTGGCCAAGCATAAATGACACAGGAGACAGACATGCCATGCACGAATCGCACACGGCTTATTTACCAGAGTCCTGGTGGTGTCCAGACCTCGGCAGGCCACCCGAAGATCCGCGCTTACAGACACACACACTGGATGTTGGACGTTGCAGCTGCTGCTCAGCGTCTTGTAGAGCCCTCGGCTTGTGGCTCACGGTTCGGACCCAGTGTCCACGGCAGAGTGCAGAGCTCAGGCAGGATGCAGGAAGGAGAGCAGAGTGCGATCGAGCGACCGTCTGTGGAGGGGCAGACAAGAGGCTCTAATCTCCTTTGGAGCTTGCTCTCTTTTATGTGCTCAAGCAGACGTCTTCAGTGTGTCTTCAGTGTGTCTTATCAGTGGGTCCCAGGTGTTTGCTATCTGGTCTTACATGTGGGGTACAAACTTCTTTATCTCTTACATGCACATCTCTTTTAAGGGCATTCACACTTCATTCCACTCTCTAATATGTCACACCCAATTCTTATTTTATATTTATATTTTATCCTTATTATTATGACTATAACAGAACTTCAGGTCATATGTTGGGTTTTCCATACTTCCTTGTAGGTTCTGTAAATGGGGGAGACACAAGGTGAATTATTTATTTATTAAAATACTGTTGAGCGGGAAGATACAGCTACCAATCCAAGTGAGGATTCCCAAGGCATGGAGGACCACAAAGAGCACCTAAAGAATACTTTTTGTGTTGAATCTTCAGCCAAAGAGATGCAAGCTGAAGGCAAGAAGAGAAGAAACATTCTGAGGTAGTGAAGGACAAATGGTATTTCCTCTCACCAGAACATAGGGAGGTTCAAAGCAGGAGACACCATGAAGCAAAAGAAAACAGACCTCTTGTAACACCTAATGTAAGTTTTTTCAGTAGCTACATCTTTTGTCATGCTTTTCAAATATTCATCAAGAAAACAGCATGGATGGATCCAGAGAAGATTATGCTAAGTGAAATAAGCCAGTCAGAGAAAGATAAGTACCATTTGATTTCACTCATATGTAGATCTAATGAACAAAATAAACTAACAAACACATAGTTAGAGAACAGACTGATAGTTGTCAGCGGGATCAGGAGTTTGCAAGAGTAAGTGAAAAAGTTGAAGGGATTAAGCAGGGGAAAAACACATGAAAAAAAAAAATCCACATAGACAGACAAAGGTATGGTGATTACCAATGGCAAAGATGGATGAGGAAGACAGGAGAGAGTAAAGGAGGAATGAATGGTGATAAAAGGAGATTTGAGGTGGTGAACATACAATACAATATACAGAGGTTGTATTATAGAATTGTGTACCTGACACATATATAATTTTATTAGCCAATGCTACATTAATAAATTCAATAAGAAAGAGAGGAAGGAAGAGAGAGAGAGAGAGGGAGAGAGAGAGAGAGAGAGAGAGAGAGAGAGAGAGAGAGAGAGAGAGAAGGAAGGAAGGAAGGAAGGAAGGAAGGAAGGAAGGAAGGAAGGAAGGAAGGAAGGAAGGAAGAAAGAAAAACTTCTAGTTAGAGTAGATAGAGCTTTGGAACATTTTTCATGGCTCAGATATATTCCCTTTAAAAAACATACACTATTTGCTCTTTCATTTTTGTGCCAACCCAAATGTATTCATCACTCTGTTTTCTCCTACCCCTCTTACCTCCCATCACCTTCGGCCAACAGCTATGCTAGGAGTTGCCATTTATAAACTACCAATTGGTTTTACAGGCTTGTCACCAGAGGGGACACAGTCCACTTTTCTAAGGTTTTTCAAGTCTTTGAAGATCAGAATGCTCACATATAAATTGAGAAACACATTTCTTTGATGCCTTTCCAGGACATTCTGTGTGGCTACCCTTGTTTGAACAATGAGAGTGTGAGAAGAGGGCCAAACAAGAACTAGGCTAGAGAGATATTCTGCCATGTACATTGTGCTTTTGCCATAACAATGTTTTAAGAAACTTTAGGCATTCTATGTTTCGAAAAAAAGCAACAATTTTACTCTACACACCACATCCATCTGTAGATTATGTCAAATGAAAAGTAAGTGAACAAATCCAAAGTTTCCTGAACATTCACAACAACATAAGAATTAAGTTTAAAACAACAAAATTTTGATTAATGTGGTGTATCTAATAAGTACTCAATGTTAATGTGGGGATGGGTTGGATACTTTTTTAAAACCATTTAAATAAATAAGTATTAGCAACCAAAAAAATCAATATAGTTCATCTTGTCAAAAATAAAAAAAAGCTCTACTAATATGGCTAATAATAAACCATTAGTTCCACAGGATGTCACATTTTAAAAAGGTACAAATTATATAATACCAGAATATGTTACTGTGTCTTATTCTTAACTTACATTTGTTTCATCATTAAGTATTTTGATACATAACAATGGAAAAAGTTAAACATAATTTTGTAAACAACAAAGAAAATAAACCAAGTACTGTTATTCATTACCATCCTGATCTTTTAACTTTATAAATAAAAGTGGATTTTATTTTTCTCTCCCAAACACACAACAGAATAAAAAATGAAAATTTAATTCAACTGGGATTTGGGACTCTGTGTTTCTAAATAAACATCTGGGTTTTCTTTTGACCAAATGCATTATTTGCTTTTAAACCACATACGATGAATATATTTAAATAATTTTTAAGAATACATAAAACAAAGGGGTTATATATAAAGTCCATTAGAAAGCAATGAGGCTGATTTTTCTTGTGTGGTCTATTAGCTTACTCTGAAAGCAATCTATAAAAAGAAAATGAAAAATATCTTTAACATCTATGGGATATGTATACATCAGGGTTTAAATTTCAGTTTCTAGCTAAAAATTGTCTTATGATCTTAAGAAACTAACCTGAACTCTCCAAGTCTCCTTGTTTACAAAGTAAAGATGATAATGTATCTGCCACATGGATTTGTAAAGATCGTTTAAAATTATAGATGTAGAGGGTTTTGCAAGTGTATGATATATTATAAGTTCATAGTATCACCTTCCAGCTGCTGCCATTGTTATTATTCTTACTAGAGATCTGGTGCATGAAATTTGTGCATGGGGGAGGGGTGTAGGAGTGTCCCTCAGCCCAGCCTGCACCCTCTCCAATTTGGGATCCCTAGGATCAAGCCTAAACTGGTGGTCATATATCCCTCTCATAATCCAGGACTGCTGGCTCCTAACTGCTCACTTGCCTGCCTGGTCACCCCTAATTGCCCCCCCAAACTTGATTGGCCCCCTGCCAGACTGGTCACCCCTCAGAGCCCCCACACACACACCCCGCTGGCCTGGTTACCCCATGCAGCCTGCTTGTTCAGTCATTTGGTAGTCCCTTATTATTCCCCCTGCTGGCCTGGTAAGGTTGTGAGGTTGTGAGGGTTAATTTGCATATTATCCTTGTATTATATAGGATTATTATATCCATCCCTTCCAGGATTCTATTGGGCTTGGGAAACATTCAGTATTTTCACTTGATATCACACAACTTCTGATGCCTCTTTCTTAATAGTATGATAGTAATTTCTGGTGCACTTTAGAAAAGGTGAACAAACTATTTAGACAGCCATAAAGAAGTCTTTAATGCTACTACTAAGTGTAGACAAAAGTATTTACAAGAGGAAAATATATGCACAATGTAAGGAAAGCACATAGTGGAATGTGTTAATAATGTTATATTGAATTAGGAAAACATTCATAGTAGTGACTCGGTGTGGCAACGCAGGCCCTGCATATATTTTTTATGTTCAGCATCTTGGATGTTCATTTCCATTTATGAAGAAGGAAAGATTAAAGAGAAAACACTACAGTCAGCTTTCTCCTGATAAGAACAGGTTAAGGACTCAAGAAGAGCCTGAAGTCTTTCAATCCTTACTTCATCGGGCTGGTTTATAAATCCTTAAAAATTAGCTTTTCATTGACAACTAAGCCTGGGAAATGTCTTGCATTTGATACCAGTTATTGTTAATAAATGTTAAAACACTTATCCAGAAAATTTGGTGCTGATTAGATACCAGTCCTGAGCAAACCAAAATCCAATTCTAAGAAAAGTTTTCAAATTTTGAAGGTTTCCTCTCTGTTTCATTAAAGCACAAGGAGAAACATAAATTTCAAAGCTCATTTAAATATAAAGACTCCACAGAGCATTCAATAACTCCTCATGTGAATTTTCAGTTGAAAAAAAAATAGGTCTTTCATGAAAAATAATCTCCAACTACTCCATTCCACTCAGAATTCATAATTATGCTTAATCTGCTGCTCCTTTTGGCTCACTTACAGGTCCTGTTGGCAGGTAGTGAATGCAAAAGCATTTTAATGGGGGAGGGGGTCCCCTGGGAATGGAGCGCAAGTTTAGAGCATTTACCGTTTCACAATGGAGTCTGGCCAGCTGTTGGGTGCCCTGAGCATCAGGGCCACAGCTTCCCCCAAGCAGCTATTTGCATGGATGGTTTCAGGTCAGCAAACTGGAAAGGAAGAGGCTGCCTCTGAGCAAAGGATGGCCCCAGTGTGAGAGCGGGAAACAAGCCACTGACTGAGCTCGCTAGCAACAAAGCCAGACAGGAAAGCCCATGGCGTGATAGGCATTGCCCAGCTCAAGGTACCTCCTGTCTGCTTTCCTTTTGGCGGAGGATTGCCCCAAGGGGCAAGTGCTAATGAGAGAGGCTCTCAGAGATGGGAGATGCTCTGATCCATCAAAGGGCCCATTGAAAGCTGCACTGTCTCCACCATCCACTCAGGAGCTGCCAAAGGATTAAGTTACTGTCTTCCCTGCATACCTTAAAGGTATGGTTACTTGCAGACAGACTGGACAGCCTGGGAGTAAAAGAAAAGACTTTTTAATCACATGTGTTACATACTGACATTTTATTGGGTGCATTTTGTGCATTTTATTTTATATTTAAAATAGATTTGGAGGGACCCATTCCAAAGCAAGTTCTTTGTTTTTATCAAAATCATTCATTCATTCACTTACTCATTTAGATAAATATCCTTGAATGCTTAGGGTATTAGATTATAAATTCAGATTATAAATTACTTGTGCCTCTTCTGAGAATAGAGCTGTTATCAAAGACAGATTTCTTTCGCTATTATCTTTAAAAAGACACTGACTCTCAAGCTGTCACCATTTTACAGAGACACTCCATGTTTTGCTTTTCTCTTTCTCTTTGGAAAAAAAATATTTTCATAAACAAAGTGTATTATTTTTTCACTCTTGATTTCTGTAGTCCCTTAATCTTATATGCAACATATATGTGTGTGTACATAAATGCACACCCAAACATTTATTCATTAATAAATAGTTTACTGAATACCTTTTCTGTGTGGGGCTGCAGACTAAATGCTAGCTAGGCTTAGAAAGGAGAGTAGAACATAATCCAGAACTCTTGAAACTCTCCCTGAAAGTGCGAAAATGTGCGTATCAACAAGTGCAGCACTGGAAGCTATTAAAGGCTCAAGAGAATGTGTATTAGTTACAATAGCCCCAAAGGAAAATGGCCTTTTGTACCAGGGGGGGTCTTAGGAAAACTTTCCTGACTTGGATCTCACTTTTACCCTTTAATTTTCCTTAAAAAATAGCAATAATAATGTGTTCTGAATTTCTACCCAGCATCTCTATTTTATTTTTATTTTTAGCAAGCTCCATAATTAAGTCACAAGTAGTAAGAGTATTAAAAGTCCAATAACTACACTTTGTTTGGGGGCCACTGGGCTTTGGACTGTTCAGGCCCTAGGGACAGAGAACATGACTCCGATGTCTGTGTTTATACATGGAAAACCAGAGGCCCTCATAGTGGAAAGGAGGATATTTAGGATCATGGGCTTGGGTCCTTAGGCATTTTTTTAAATATATTTTATTGATTTTTTACAGAGAGGAAGGGAGAGGAATAGAAAGTCAGGAACATCGATGAGAGAGAGAGACATTGATCAGCTGCCTCCTGCACGCACCCTACTGGGGAAGTACCCACAACCAAGGTACATGCCCTTGACTGGAATCGAACCTGGGACCCTGTAGTCTGCAGGCCGACACTCTATCCACTGAGCCAAACTGGTTTCAGAGGCATCTTTTGATTTTAGAGAGACCTAAGCAGTTTAATATTCAATTAAAAAGAGAAGAAGAAAACCAAGTTCATGAAAGCTTGTTTTAAATCATTTCTAGAAAACTTAGGGAAAACCAAATTGAAAGGAGAGCACATTATGTTACAATACTATATTTTCTTATCTGTCTCCCAATTATTTTCCTTACCAGTCTAGGTGGAACTCAAAGCTTTCATACCATGTTTACAATAAACAGGATATTATATGCTCATAATAATACTGATCAAACATCTGGGTCCTTCTGACCTTATGTAATGTTGTTCTCCCTCTCACCCAACACAGTTGAACCACAATTGTTTTCTTTCTGATCCTTGATCTTGGCCATACATCCCTACCTTTGCACCTCACTCTGCTTATTCTCTCTGCCCTTCCCAACCCCTGATTTCCTGCTCTCTGCATGGCTGCCTACCTCTTGTCTATGTAGCTCTCCATCTGCCTGTTGATTTGTATCTTCTAATACCCTTTGTAATATATTGGCAATCTAGTAATTAAAGGGTTTTCCTGGATTCTGTGAACGATTCTAGCAACTTAATCAAACCCAAGGAGGGGGATGTGGGAGTCTCTGTTTTATAGTCAGTTAGTCAGAAGCAATCTGGGCTTCCATTTGGGGTCTTAAGTAGAGGGCAGTATTGGGTGCACTGAGTCCTTTATCTGTGGAATTTGATGCTCTGTCTGGGTGAAAAGTGTAATGTCAGGATTGAGTTAAATTATTGGTGGCCAAAAATTGATTGTTGGTGTGGGAAAGTCTCCATACACATGTTAGAATTGGGTCTAGGAACCCAATTTATTATATTAAATAAGTCAGCTTTTAATGTTTACTGTAAATGATAAATATAATAAGAGCAGGCTTCTAAATATATAATGTCCTTCATAAAATAATTTTTATATCTATCAAAGCTGGACCCAGATTTTTTTATGAGTGACTATAAATTGATGAATGGTGATCAGTTTTTCTGTGAGATTTGCCTGGTCCTATAATCATAAGGTCATAATTGTCCCTGGTCAGGTTGTTAACTTTGAAAACCTTTGATACCTCTTCTCCACAGGTCCTATTTGGTTAGAACCACCACCCTCTACTAGTCAACCTGGGCTCAGGCCAAGAAGTGGCCCAATATACGGTCACCATAATTCTGTGGTTTCCTCTAAATCTCCAGCATCTTTCAGAATGTTCTTGGCATTCTGTGAGATTCGTTATTTTGCCTTCATGGTTTGGGGCTGGCAGAAATAGTTCCTGAGGAAAGCATCACAGTGTTGGAACTTTCTGGGAAACTAATAGATTACTTTCTCTTTAGCCTTTCTCAATTCCTCTTTCAGAAATGTTTCCCACATTGGTGGGAGCAGGACAAAAACATCTGTGCTTAATATTAAAAAGTCGTGGCTTCTATTCAAACTGCTGCAGTCCTGGTGGGAAGAAATATAAACCAGTAGCACCTGAAATCCCTTAACTCCTTCCTGCCTGGTTCCTTTATTTTATGTGCAAATATATATCAAGGTCTCACAGCCCTGCTGGTGATCAGGCATATGTGCAATTACTTAAGGAGTCAGGAGAGTATATAGGAAAGATTTCAATTTTAGTGTCATGCAGATTTGATTTCTAACCCAAGTTCTACTGCTGTTTCTGACAAACAAGTGACATTATCTCATTGGCCTTTCTATTTTTCAGAGCCTTTAATTTCTGCCTCAGAAGAATTTAAGGAGGATTAAAAAGAGGAAACAAAGGATACCACCCAGCATGAACTCTGCTACGTAGTCTATGCCCATTGCCTATGTGCCTTACACTGGTTCTAGACCTATTCCATCTACAAAATTTTCATGATAGTAACAATAATGTGCACTAAATTGTATTATTGTGAATCATTTAAAATTGTATTACTTCTCATTTATTGTCAGAAAGATTTTAGAGATGTATTGGCTTTCAGAGATAAAACAAAGAGGGAATGACACAATTTATTTTCCCTTAGTAAAAGGCTTGATTCAATTGAAAAGCAGATTTCCTAGTTCATGACACTTCCCAGAAGGGAGAAAAATAATCCACTATTAAATTAAAACAAGACCTTTAATAAGTATATAAATCTGGGACCATCCTTCATAGTCAATTATTGTACTGAGTTGTTTGGTGTTTGAAAACAACTTGTGTAAACTAAACTGTTACAGTAGGTCATTATACAACCAACAAAGGCAATTACTGTTGCCAAACTCACTGTTTATGGCAGAGACTTACAAATAGTCCCACTATATTTTCCTCTTCATCCTCAGCATTTAGCTAGACTACATTTCTCAGCCTTCTTTGGAGCTGGGTGTAGCTTCTGACTAAACTCTAATGGAAAGTGATCGAAGACGAAGTATAAGATTTTTCAGCTATAGTTCATGGAAACCTCCCACTAACTACCCTCCATGTTTCATTTCTACTAGAATGGAGACCATCTCAGAGTGACCTTAGACGCTACATGCTGAAGACGAAGTCCCTGAATGACTTTGTGGAGATGAGCCATTTGCCAACCCACTCATCTGCAGTTATATAAGCAAGAAATGAATAATTGTATTGAGTCACTATACATTTGGAAGTCAATTCATTATAGAATTTATCCTGTTCTATCAATACCCTGCAAAGAAGCAATCTTTCACCATCATTATCACATACATAGATGAAAGAATTGTAAAATCAACCCAAATCAAAGTGGGCACCTGACATATACCTAATCATTACATTGTCCTTCTCTTAGAATTTCTTGCCCTTAAGATGTTTTCCAGCTAATTAAAGGAATTCTGCGGCAGTATTTGTTTTGTTTTCTCACATTTCATAGTGCATAAATACATCTTGTTCTCAGCATTACTTTAGCTAATACTGAGATGAATGATTTTTATATTTATTTCTACATTTACTAGTATATCATCAACTTTTAATTACCAGAGTTACATCTTTAAAAATTTTGGCATTCCATGCTCACTTCAAAAGTCTGCATTTCCTTCCTTCATTACATATGATGAATTACTTGAGGGCAGGACCAATGTCCCTTAGCTTAAGAACTTCCAGGACATAGTACACTATTTAGCATATCAAGGGCACTCAGTAAACATTAAGCTCCTTGCAATTAGAAAAACGCAGTTGTGGGAAATACATTTTTGTATTAGCTCAAAGTTTCTATACTATCATCAATCAATGATAAATACTGTGTACCTAATGTTTGCACAGCAGGCTGCTTAAGAAATGGGATAAATGGAAAAGAAACAAAAGAAATGGCCTCTGCTTTAATGAGTTCCAGGAAAGGCACACACAACAGTGGTACTGAGTTGGAGGATGTGATCCCAGCAAGGGGCTTGTGCTGAACTGCAGAAGACTCCACACTCCTCTGCATTGTGCTTGTGCATTTGCACACCTTGCTAGTTCTGGGCTGTTCTTAAAGGCTATTTTAAGACTCGGCAGCCGATAAGTCTTTTTTTTTTCTCTTCAGAAGCTTTCCTAAGCCTTTTTGTTACACAAAGAAAAAGCTGTTTCTTCAAAAATAAAGAGTTGCTGAAAGCCACAAGCTTTTGATTTAACGGAAAACTCCAAAGTCATCGATTTTAATCAACGCTAAATTGGGAGATCCCGGGATCATAAAATTTGTACATTTCTTAGCACTCAGTGTTTTAGAGAATATTTAATTAAATCAGCTGACCTAAAAAAAAAAAAAAAAAGGAGAGTCAAGGACAAAATACAGAGAAATGTCTTAAGGCTTACATAGAGATTCTTTTATTCATTGCAAAAGCTGTAGGTTGATGGGCCTATATTCCAAGAAAAATTAGTTCATTCATCTTTAACCATATGCATAGATGTGCTTCTCATATTTTACCTGCCTGTACTAATTCATAACTGTCAATCAAATTTTAAAAGCTTGATTATGTTTGATGAGCTTGGTGCAGTTAGCCAGCCACATTATAAAATCATTTTATTTCCTTCAATCTCAAGGTTCCCCACTTAAAATCTTGTTTCCAAAAACCATATTCTTTTACTCACTGAAAAGTAAAATGAGGGGCTTTGTAATTATTATGAAACTAGTATTCACTTAAATACTACGTAATAGTAATTAGCTAAAAGAATTGATTAATTTTAATCAGTTAAAGGATTTAAATTTGTTTGTTTTTTTAAGTATTCTATTCTTTTTGGCAACTTTTTGTAATTGTTTCCTTCTCTAATATGGCAGAAAAAATATTCACTAACATTTGAAATTACTAAAATATTCTGCTTATTATTCAGAAGCTCAACCTTGACTAAAAGGATCTACAAATATAAACCAACTCTATGAGTTAGTGACCATCATGTAGAATAACCACATTCTTAGTTTGCTTTAAACACACACAAAAATGATATCATATTGTTTTTATTTTTAGTTGAAGATTTTCATATTTCATTTATGTGTTTATTGAGTAAAGGATACCATTGCACAATTCAAAAATTTTAAATGTGGTTTAAAAGGTGTAGAAGGAAACATTTCATTCTCATCCTTTTTCTAATCCATGTCTCCACCTTCCAAATAACCACTATTACCTATTTCTTACATATCCTTTCCGAATTCTATTATATATATTCACAAACAAAACAAAATTATTTCTGCATTTCTGAAATAAATAGTCCCTGGATCTATACCCTCCTCTATGTCTTCATTTTTAGCTTTATTAAAGAAAACCCTGTGAATATTATTCATACTTTCTGAAACAGTCTACCCCATATATTTTTTAGAATATTCTGTAAAGAAGAAAAAAATGAAAAGCTGAACAGATAATAAAAGACAAAGGCTAAAGTGAAAACATTTTAACTCACTGCAGAGTATGCATCCAGGCAACAATGAAGCCCTTCTACCAGCTGCTGACTGAACTTGAATGGGTCAGTTAGGTACATTTGTAAAACTAGGGTACAAATGAGAAGAAGATTTTTTAAGTCACTCAACAAATATTGAGCAACATCTTCCTTCTATAAACCAGTCCACTGCTGAGGCTATCTATTCCTTCTTCTCCTGCAACTTAGCTTCTAGTCAGGGGAGATGACTTATCTGTGTGGTAAAGGGAGATTGTTGTGTGGAGACCTATTTTAGTGGGTTCATGAGGAGACCTCGGGCAGACAATATTTGGTGAAAAGAATTATGAACATTAGGGACACAAGTGAACACCCATAGGTTGAGAACTGCTAGTAGGGTCGCCTAAGACCATCGGAAAACACAGATATTTACATTACGATTTCTAACAGTAGCAAAATTATAGTTATGAAGTAGCAACAAAAATAATTTTATGGTTGGGGGTCACCATAACATGAGGAACTGTATTAAAGGGTCACGGCATTAGAGAGGTTGAGAACCACTGCTCTAAGATGTTTCAAAGAAGAATTCCTTCAAACACATTTGGTGATTAACTTTTTTATGTCGAAAAATTTGAGACAGAGAAAGAAATTGAACCTCTATCCTTTACATGGCAGGAGTTCCTGTACTTGTTTTATAAAATGCTGTAATCAAATTATGTTTGAATCTTGGCATCTGCTGTGATCAAACTTTTTGACTATCAAAGTAACTCTTTCACCTTTAATCTTTTTAAATAGGAGAAATTAAGGAGTAAAATTATACATCAACATAAAAATCCTACTGGTTGTGTCTTATTTCCTAGGTAAGTAGATACATCTGTGGTTATAAGACAGCTCAGCAGTTCTGTAAGAATCAAGAGTCACATTGTTCAACAAAATCTCTTGAGGAAATCAAAACTTTTCTATTTTACTACATATCTCAGAAGAGAAAATATTTCCAGGAAATAAAATGCATGTCATTAAAATGCTTTGCTGCTAAAAGAAGGATGCTTTGCAGTTTGCTGATAAGACACACATTACTGAAATATGCTTATCTTCTTAATAGCAAAGATTTGGTTTCATAAATTGGTTCAGAGTAATAGAGAATATTATAACATCTAGGAAAAAAAAGGGAAATGAAGGCATGAATTCCCCAGGATAACAAGAGAAAATTCAAGGCATTTTCCAATAACAGGAGGTTTCATTTCTCTGTGAATTCCTACTAATTTGATAATTAAAAACAGCATTCCATTGTGGTAATAATTTAGTAACTAGATCACTGAAATTATTTAGAAAAAAATATATATACACATATATATAATCTAATAAAAGAGTAATATGCAAATTGACCATATATCCACTATACACTCAAGCCATGCCCACAAGCCTATCAGGAGCAAGTATGCAAATTAACCAACTAAGATGGCTATGGCCACAGAGAGAACAAGAGGGAGGCTTTGGTTGCTCCCAGCAATGGAGGAAGCCAAGCTTTCTGCACACATTGACCAGCCCAGTCCTCCATTTAAGGCAACACATTTTTAATGGCTGCTGCCAGGGAGCAAGCAGAAGGCCTGGCTCCACTCTAGGCTACAAAGTTTCAATTGTAGAAGATAAATAAATCCCAGATACCAGAGCCTCTGCTTGGGTTGCCAGTGGTGTAGCTGGCCTGCAAACCACCAGAACGCCCCTGACCCAGGCCACCCTATAGCCTAAGGGAACCCCCACGCTGATCTGGGATACCCTTCAGGGCAAACTAGCTCACCCCCACCTATGCGCCAGGCCTCTATCCTGTCTATTAAAAGAGTAATATGCAAATTGACCATCATTCCAACACACAAGATTACTGCCCCCATGTGGTCAAAAGATCCTGCCCCTATGTGGACACAAGATAGCCATCACAAGATGGCCAGCAGGGGAGGACAGTTGGGAGGGACCAGTCTGCAAGGGAGGGCAGCTGAGGTGATCAAGCCTTCAGGGTAAGGCATTTAGGGGTGACCAAGCTGGCAGAGGAGGGAAGTTAGGGGTGACCAGACCTGCAGGGAAGGGCAGTTGGGAGGATCAAAGCCTGCAGGGGAGAACAGTTAGGGTTGATCAGGCCTGCAGGGGAGGGAAGTTAGGGGCAAACAGGCTGGCAGGGGAGCAGTTGGGCATCAATTAGGCTGGCAGGCAAGTGGTTAGGGGTGATCAAGCTGCAGACAGAAGCAGTTAGGGGCAATCTGGAAGGCAGGCAGGCAAGCAGTTGGAAGCCAGCAGTCCTTTTTCTAAACCATGTCTCCACCTGGATTATAGGGTTGGGCCTAAACAGGCAGTCTGACATCCCTCATGGGGTCACAGATTGGAGAGGGAGCAGGCTGTGCTGAAGGTCAACCCCTCCCCATGCACAAATTTTATGCACTGAGCCTCTAGTATCATATATAATTTTGTATATTATTCAGAATATACAATGCATAATACATATATAACAATGTAAATAGAGAAACCAATAATTCTCAGGCCCTAAGGCTGGTATTTATTGAGCACTTTGTATGCCCGATGCACTATGCTAGGTACTGATGCATAAGTGGTGAATAAGACAGAAAAAGCCAAAGTCATCATGCAGGTTACATTCTAGCAAGGCCACATAATGATATATATTGCTCATATGAACTGTACATGCAAATTTGTCCTTTGCATTCCATCTTTAAAGTAAATATATATCAAAAAAATAGTAAGCATCATTCCATCTAACTTTAGTTGACAGCCTCAAATCTTCTAAGAGTGACAGGATGTGTAGGCTTGTAATAGCTTACAAATATCTTTATAGACAATGTTAAATCTTCTTAAAGGATCTAAAAATGCACATACAGCAAGTTCAGTAAATTTAAAGTATTTGGAGACTTTCCTCCTCTCTGCCTTTTCATTGAGTTTTTAAATGTATTCTTTATATGTATCTATAAGAAAATATAAAACAAGATAATGACTTTTTATATCAGGTATGAAAAGCATAAAATTGAATCTTAAAAGACAAGCTCTGTTTTTTTATGGATTTGTTATAATTCTAGAATTACATTCAAAACTTTGTTTTTCTAATATATTTTCACTCAGTGTTTTATCCTATTGTCATTCTTTTTCAATGTTGGGGTAAGAGGAGGGAGAAGATATAAAAACTTCATTTTCATCTTTTTTTCCGTAGTAATAAATTTGCTGGCATCAATTTAGACTACCCTAGAAACAAAATGATCAAGTTATTTTATTGCAGTAAGATTTTTCTCTGACTCTTGAGTCAGATCTCAATATTATTTTATCAAAACTTTCCAAATAACCACACTTATATTAGGGGGTGCTCCTAGGTCATGAGTGCCTACAGGCCTACTACCATCTGATTGTAAGCTTAGTCCCCATGAGAAATGCAGAGCCCGAGAGTCATATTCCCAGATCCTATACTAAATCATGTCTGATCGAGGATATGTAAAATTACAAGTGCAAAGGCAGGCTGACTTCCTTCAGAAAGTTGCACAGCTAACCACATGACACAAACCGGTTTTGCTTCCATGTATAGTCATATGACTGGGCACTTCTCTTGCACCAAACCAGAAATGAAATGCTTAATCAGAGGCTTTAAAAAATAAATTGAGGAATTTTTCAGATGACCTCCAAATGAGCTGTGAATTATAAAAAGCAGTTCTCTTTAGTAACGTGGTAGGGTCAAATATTAACAGGATTGAGAGAACAAGGATGGAAAGAAAAATTAGAAACCACAAAAGCATACACTATGAAACCAACCTCCTTGAATAAAAAATAATGAAGGTGAAGGTGTAGGTAACTATCAATTATCTTATATAATAAAAAACTAATATGCAAATTGACTGAATGGCAGAACGACCAGTCGCTATGACACACACTGACCACCAGGGGTCAGATACTCAAGGCAGGAGCTGCCCCCTGGTGGTCAGTGCACTCCCACAGGGGAAGCGTCACTCAGCCAGAAGTGAGCACAGCGGTGGTGGTGGGAGCATTTCCTGCCTCCATGGTAGCGCTAAGGATGTCCAACTGATGGCTTAGGCTTGCTTCTAATGGGGAGAGGACCTAAAACATCAGTTGGACATCCCCTGAGGACTCCTGGACTGTGAGAGGGCACAGGCTGGATTGGGAGATCACCTTACCCCTAATGCACAAATGTTGTGTACTGGGCTTCTAGTCCATATATAACTATTATAACTGTTTTCTTTCTCCCTGCATTCAGTGTAAAAAATATATATATATATTTTCCTCTCTCATTCATAAAAATACATAGTATCTCTTTATTCATCCATTTGTGTGAGATATTGCTCTGTGACTCAGAAAGGAGAGGGGATATTTTAGTGATGGGAAGTAAAAGGGGAGAGAAGAGGCTCTGGCTGTGTCCCTCACTGTGTCAGGCTGGATCATTTTGAGAATTAGAGACCAAAGTCCGTAGAGTTTTTCAAAGAGATTTTGTGTGGGACCAGACTTAAGCCAAGCTTCTAACAGGGCCTCTCACTGGAGTAGGAAGGAGCTAAAACCTCTTCTAATAACACACATTCTTTGATATCCAAGCACCTAGAGTTTGAGAAGCTTTGGAGACATCCAGAAACATTAGGTTACCACGGGACATGGCAGTGGGGAGTTTCCTAAGTCCGATGGCCAAGGGAGGGACACCTGGGAGCCTGAGCCTGAGAAGTTGCTAAGACCAAGTCTGTGGCAGTTTCTGCTAATAGCCCACCTTGTGGGCTCATTTGAGGCATTCTTTAATTGCTCCCCAAAATAATGGTAGTGGAGCTTTTTATTTGGGTGGGTTTGAAGTTTACTGTCAGGAAGATCGGCCTATGAATCCAGTACATCTTTGGACTAAGCCGGGATGTATAGAGGGACTGAACTCTCACAAAATAATTTGAGTCTAAAGAATATTAAATGTTTGTTTCTTTTTTTTGTTTCTTTTCTATTATCATTTTTTTTCTATGAAGTTGCTGTATGTTTATTTTTTGGCACGTTTGATGTATATGTGAAGCCACATTGTCCAACAATAAACCAGAATTTTATTTTGAGAGTTAGCTACACTAATTAAGTATAATTAGGATTAAAACTCACTTAACTGGATTCATAAAAAGATGTGAAAAATTATTTGAAAGAAATTAAATAATTCTTGGACATGCAACCCTTGCTTATACCTAGTTAAAAGTTTCAACATGCCTAATGAAAAATATAAATACAAATTTTTAATTTATTTTATTTTTTATATTATTTAATTAGTTTATTTTTATTTATTGATTAAAGAAAGGGGATTTTCAGTCAAGCAGTAACAAATTGCCACAAACAGCATAGATATATCACCTGACAGTTTTGGATGTCAGAAGACTAAAATGGGTAAGGAAGAATGCATTTCCTCTAGACAAAAATCCATTCCCTTGCCTTTTCCAATCTAAAGGCAGCTGACAGTTCTTGGCTAAGTCCAGGTTCCCAGAGAAGCAATAGAACTACTTTCACTTGTGTTACCATCTTCAAGTCTCTTTTTCTCTCTGTGCTTCACCCTCACCCCACCCCTGTACAGGAATGGTTTGCCAACCCTGCTCTGAACCAATGCTTCTTGAACTTTAATCTGCATATGTATCTCCTAGGGATTGTGTTAAAATGCAGGTTCTGATTCAGCCACTCTGGGAGGAATCTGAGACTCTGATTTTTTTACAGGTGATAAAAACAGTTTGTTTATGACCAAAATGTGAGTACCCAGGATCCAGATAACATACAGTTCAGCCAGTTTTTGTCTGTGAATCCCTGGAAACAAGACAGAGACTTCCCCAGCATCTTCAACTCACATCACCAACCGATCTGGCAGACTTTCATTGATTTGTTCATCGCACACAGCGTGGGGACCTGAGGCAGGAAGAGAATGTTATGCATTCATAGCCAGCATAACTCTCACCAGCCTTCAAGGATGGGTGGAAGGGAAGACAGAACATGTGTTTGTATAAGGTCCTCAAATTCTGTTCCCAAGTCAATCTTGAGTGTGACCAACATAAACCCAAAAGCCATGGAAGCCGCAGGTTGGAACATACCACTAGGGTTTCTATAGCAACTGATCCCAGACAGCCACATAGAAGCTTGCCTGCCCTGACTCTGACCTATATTTATTAGGATGCCATTGGTTAATAACATAAAACATTCGGGTGTACAACTTCATAATACACCATCTGAATACCCTACTGTGTGCTCACCACTTGAAGTCTAGTCTATTTCTTAACAGTTAGTTTTTAAGTCTAGCAAAAGAGGCCTGTAACATACAAAAACTTGTTGACAAAAACTAATTTCTATTATTCTTTCCTTGAGCAGTCTAAGAAAGTCTGGGCCTGAACAGGCAGCTTAACAAGCCAGGTCAGTCTAATCAACCCCTGGGATCAGGGAGTGACAATCAGGTGTCTCATCTAGATCACCCACACATATGGTGTTCCTTCTGGAGTCATTGATTGTCCCAGCTTGTACTTTCAAAGAATTTTGTTCTCTAGTTTATTTTCCAAAAACAAACAAACAAACAAAAGAGAAAAAACCAACAACAACAACAAACTCTCCTTCTCTTATTTTTATCAACTCTACCAGCTTTGAATTAACTTCTTACTTTCTTTTTGTCTTTAAAATAAAATAGCTGGAATTCTTTAAAGTCCAAAATAAAAACTAACACTCCACCTAGCTCTTTGTCATTCTGATTTTTCTTTCTCTATAAGTTTTGTTTTTCATTTGTTTGTTTGTTTTATTTATTTTGTATACTTCCTTAAAGAGATTCTGGTGCTCTAAATGCCTCTTGTTACTCCAGGGACTCTGGCTGTCTTTCAGAGTCTAAGTGTCTCTTATTTGTGCTTGGCAGCCATGCAGATGGTCCTGTTCTCTTTGCTTTAATTCCCAGCTCTCACTATTCCTTTTTGATCAGCTGTAACCTGTGGTTCTTTACTATTTTCTATGTCTGAATATTTTATCGCTAGCTATCTTTGATCGAAGCTCTTTTGATGTAGATTTTTCTAATGTAATCTAGCCATGGCTTAATGTGTGTTTTCATCATAATTTGGAAAGAAGTCTTTTATGCGATACATCACAGTAGCCACCATGTCTATTTTATTGTCAATTTTTAACTCACAAGTGAAGTGGTAGAGATATTATCTCTATTCTGCAGAGTCTAATTAGAGAGGAGTTGGCAAATACTTTTTATTATATAATATTTCAATTTAAGCTTCAGCAAACTGCCAGATCTCTCAAACTTGGCTGAATAAAAGTCAGCATCATTTCTATGCTTAAAATAGTCAAGAACTGGTGTGGCTCAGCAGTTGAGTGTCAACCTATGAATGAGGTGGTTGTGGTTCAATTTCTGATCAAAGTACATGCCCAGCTTGCAGGCTCCATTCCCAGTAGGAGGCATGGAAGAGGGAGCTGATTAATGATTCTCTCTCATCATTGATATTTCTATCTTTCTCTCTTATCCTCCCTTCCTTTCTGAAATCAATAAAAAAAATGCAAGTTCAACAGGAGTTAAACTTAGTGATTAGAAGCATGTACTCTAGAGGCAAACTATGTGGCCTTAATCCCCAATTCCCTGAGATTTATTAACTATGTAATCTTGGATAAGTGCCTTAAATACTCTGTTTCCTCTTCTTATAATGAGATAATATTTGTGTCTATCTTATAAAGTTCTTATGTGCATTATATTTATTAATATAACTAGGGGCCCGGTGCACAAAATCCATGCACTGGGGAAGGGTCCCTCAGCCCAGTTTGTCCCCTCTCACATACTAGGAGACCTCAGGGGATGTCCTAATGATGGCTTAGGCCCATTCCCTGTTGGAGCAGTCTAGCCTCCCTTTGTGGGAAGTGACCAGGTTGATCAGGGGAAGGAGCCAGACCCATCACCCCCTATCGCAGCCACTGCCAGTCCTCGCAGCCACCAAGGTATTTTCATCAACATGGACACTAGTCCCTTCTCCATGAAAAAAATGACAACTTTCTTTAGCATTTTTAAGATGTGCCTTTCATAAGATATGGCATTTCTTTCTTTATTTTTCTTTTTATCTTCACCTGAGGATATGTTTCCTTTGAATTTTTTCTCCTACCTCTGATTCCTGGCTCAGCCATTACCCAAGCCTACAGCCTCCACCCCAGGCTGTAGGCTTGGGAAGCAGGCACCTCCCGTCCCTCCAATCCCAGGCTCGGCCCCTTCCCAAGCCTATATCCTCTACCCCAGGGAAATCAACAGGTTGTAGGCTTAGGAAGTGGGTACCCCTGTCCCCCAAGCCTCTACAGGATGGCTGGCCTGGTGTGACCTGGGTACCAAGGGGGTTTCCAGGACCCAGGTATGTATATGTAAATCAATCGCCATTTTTATTGGGTTAATTTGCATACTCACTGTGATTGGCTGAGGGCATAATGGAGGTACAGTCAATTTACATGTTTCTCTATTATTAGGAAAGATTAGAAAATAGCCTAGCACAGAATAAATGTTATGGAAAGATTTGCTATGATTAAATTTTCCATATTTTTGCTTATCCAGAGGAGTCATGATCTGATCTCTATAATTCAAAACTGGCATCCTTGCCATGCCATCTGTATTATTGGGGAGATTGTATCAGATAAAGTTTCTCACATAGTTCTACATATTTCTTGCATCTGGTGAAAACTAAGACCTAATTATTTTATTCTGAACTGTGCCCTATAATGAATTATATGAAAAGGTGCCAGTGTAGTAAGAGGATCCTGTTCTTAGACATTTAAATTACATTAAACTCATACAAATCTAGGATTTTTTTTTCCTATTTGGCAGTTTTGCAAAGACCCACAACTAGGCTCCATTGCTTGTTGATGTGAATCAGTTGAAAATTCTTATGTTCTTGTGCAATTTAAGATGTCTAATCAATAGGTTTATAGATCTCTGAGGGGGGATTATATTCTTCAAGCAACATTTTGAAATGGTGACAAGAATTAGTCAACTTAAAATAGCATGGCTCCCAGCTGCATTAATTAAGTGGCAGTAAGCAATGCATTCCTTCTCCTTTTGATTTATTTCTCTTACAGTGGTAATTTTTTAAATAAAGTAACAAGACTAGTTCCTTGGTGTTCACAAACATTTTTTAGATACTTCAAAGAAAATAACTGAAGAAGGCCTTCAGAGACAGTGAAATTAATACTTAAAATGAATGTGAGACTTTCTAAACTTATAGTGAACTAATTGTCAAACCATTTAAAAGGATCATTGAGATTAGGTCACATTTTGCAATTAAAATATAAGTCCAAAATATGTTCACTAGATTAACCTTTTTATTTTATATATTTAAGTTGTACTCAAAACTTCATTTTACAAGTGAAAACAATATGGTTTAGAAGAACATATATTTGTTTATTAGTTATACCATGTAAATACCCTGTTTGAATGATTTTGTCATTGAGTCAAACAATTGTTTTGAAACATTGTAAAGAGAATAAAGTAGAATTGTGGTCAACATTAATTGTATTTGTAGTGAGACGTATTGGGTTTGAATTAACCCCCACAGGCTAATAATCTTAGGTTAGTTATTCAACCTCTGTTAAGGCTCAGTTTTCTCATCTTTGAAATAGGAATTAAAAACACCTCCCTCACAATGTTGTTGTCAGGGAAAAAATGGAGTAATTCAAAGAGAATCCTTACCACCACCACCAATACTTCATGGCAAGTGCTTAATAAAGTAGTCTCTACTACAACTAGAAGAGTCAATCAGCCTCCAACACTTGATTTTATAAGTATCTCTTAAATAACCCAGTCTATTCCAAAAGTATTAATCAGATTTTATTTTTATGTGTTAGTTAGAAGTTTATTTGCTTGAGCAAAACATAAACCTCTATCTAGAAAATGTACAAATTCATTTTATGAGTCAGTTTGACATCTTAAACTAAAGTGTCAACTGTAAAAGGTTGTCACCTAGATATGGTGTTATATAATTTCTAAACTGATTGCAGTGCATTTTTGTGTATTGCCTGGAGTTATGGATATGTGGGATAACAGGGAGTGGATTAGACCTAGGAGATATTCTCTCTGGAAGTACCCTTGTTTATCCAGCTCATGTTGGTCCTGTGAGATTTTCAAAAGAAGTTGACTATTTTCCCAAAAGCTTTCAAACAAGATTGAAAGAAAAACAATTGCAAAATGATATGCATGTACATAAAATGTTCTATAAGAAAGAGGGGAAAACTGTAGTAGGGGTTCAATAACCATACCTGAATGGAATAATTATGAACTGCTGAGTTCCCCCAGAATGGGAAATAGCCAGTGAGTGGAAACACACTAGAAGGTAAGGGAGAAGTCAGGACCATTGTCAGAAAAGAGCATGGACAGAGGGGAGGGAAGGCACTTAATTGGCCTAACAAGACCAGATCATTTGCTTGGATGAAACTTAGACAGAGACAAAAGCCCAGACAACAGGATAACATAAGGACAAATCATTTGGTGATACATGGATCAGGTTCATCAGCTATTAGTATATCAGCTTATCGGCCCTCCAAGTGCCCAGAACCTCACCATGCTTTAGTTTTCATCATACATAAAACATGCAAATCTCATAACCACATCAAGGGGTTGCTTTGAGAATTAAATAAGATAATGCACGAATCACCTAGAACAAAATTTGGTATACAGTTGGCACTCGATAATAGTGGCTATTATTATATGTTGAGTAACAATTGTTTCACGTTTGTACATGAGACAGCTCTGTGTAATACTCAGAATAAAACTCTCAGGTAGGCATTTTGTCCCCATTTTAAGGCTCCGGAAATGAGGCTAAGGAGATAAAGCAGTTGCCAGGCTCAGATAGCTACTAAATTCTGGGTTTTGAATAATTCACAACCCATTTTCCCCCATTATGTCATTCTGTGTAAGCACACAAGACAAATTAATCAGAGCTAGTCTAGGGAAGGTCCTACAGCATCAACATGGCCGTAAGCTAGACCAGTGGACTAGTGGCATCAGCATCACCTGAGAACTTGTTAGAAATACAAATTTTCTGGCCAAATATGAAGCTCTGTCAATGGGGCCAGCAATTCACCAATTTGTTATTCAACAAACCCTCCATTTGATCTTGATATACATTAAATGTGAGGACCACTTCTCCAAAGTAAGTTTTATGGTTTATAAAAAAAAAAATCAAGAAAATAGGACAGAGAATGTTTGTACATCTTTTGTAGATTAATTAAATTGAAAAAGGTAGTTAAAAAAATTACCATGGCAATGACTTTGGGCTTTAACCTGTGAACTTCAAGTCCATACTATTAACACCAAACTGATGATTACCATATTGTATCAGGTAGAAGATGTGGGTGAACTTGCAGGAACTATAAATAAGTCACCTAAGGAATACACTGAATTAAAACACACATATACATATGATGTATATATTTTTGTAAGTCCAGTAACAATATAGTAATTCATATTTGTCTCCCCAGTGCTTAATAAGAGTCTAGCAAAAGCAGGCATGCATGTGCGTGTGTGTGCGCGCACGCACACACACACACACACAATTTTTGAAACGCAATCAGACATAAATGTCCGTGGAATCCTTCTCAAAGTTTTTAAACTTTTTGTTTTCTCTCATAGACCCCTTTGGCAATCTGGCAGAGTCTGTGAATTTCTTTCCAGAAGAGTGTTTTTTAAATATACAGAATGAAATGTATCTAGGATTAATCACAAACATTTCAAATATATTGAAATGCAGACATTAAAATATGTAAAGATAACTTTGTGATGTAGTAATATTGTGCTTCTTATTAAATAAGATCTAGCAACAGATCTGACTACTATAATTTCAAGGAAGTAATACAATTTAAACCATATGATGAGATACCTGCAACAACTATAATGCGATATAGAAATAACTGTGATTGCTTTGATAACAAATTCAAAAGCACTGCTAATACTCTGAGGGCTGTTTGGGTTCATCATTAAAGGAAATGCTAAATTTCCATTAAAGGTTAGTGAAATACAGCAGTAATGCTTTCCTAAGTTCCTTGATCCTCTTACGCCGAAGCTAAGGTTTGCAAGTTTGAAGCTTGACTTATGAAAATCCATGAAGTCTATGAACAGAGATTCCAATAGCCATGAGATGAAACTGTTGATTGTTCCTTTCTTATTGCTGAGCTTTCCAGGCAAAATGAGCTCCCACATGAGTGCTGGGTGATGACCAGCTAGCATGGTTGATTTGGCTGAACTGGTTGTGATGTTTCAGAAACAAAATGACCTCTTCTGGCCTTTCCTAATGCTTTCTTTCAACTGTGGTCCAATTTGAAAATCTCCTACTTAATGGCTTAATTATTGCATTCAGAAAATGTAAATATGATACTTTGGCTTTAGTTAGAGAGGAAATATGTCCCATTTACAATGCTGGCACCGTGTCGAAGTGTGAGGCAATTTGCACTAGAGAAAGCTCTTTCTCCTTTGGGCTGGAGCCAGAAATCTTGATAATGCTCCCTTTTATCTGAGTGAATCCTGGGCCTTTGCCCTGCTAACATATTCAACCTCTTTTCATTCTAATTCTGCCTTTTTAATAAAATGCTAAAATCAAACAGGATACCACATTCCTATTCCTATCTTTTACGGATTATGAATTTGCCTTATTTTTGTGTAGGAAAAAGACCCAGGGAAGGGGACTGGGACATTCAATAATTACATCAATTGAATGGCTCATGCGCCCATAACTACAGTTTCCATGGAGAATGGGAAATGGTCTAGGTAATTCTTTGTTGTTGTTGAGTTGTGTTTTTGTTTTTGGTGTTTTTTGTTTGTTTGTTTGTTTGTTTGTTTGTTTTGGGGGGCCAGTAATTATAAATATTTATTTTTATTGCTTAGAAAATCTAATTGTTTATTTGAGCTAAAATGATAACAGGGCACGAAAAGAGCAGAAGACTTTGCTGACCCCCTTCCTAGCTGGGCAACTTTGAACAAGTGTGTTGCCCTCATCTGTAAAAATGAGGATAGTGAGACATTCCTCACTGAGCTGTTGGGAAGGTTCAGTTGGCTATTTCATAAACTACAAAGAGGCATGCAAACGGTAGTTCTTATTATTGGTATACCCACATTATTTCCTCAGCTTCACTTTGTTAGTGTAGAGCTATGATCTGTAATGGTAAAAAAAAAAAAAAATTAAGAATTTCAGAGTGACCTTTGAAAAGAATTAGGTTTTTTTGTTTGTTTGTTTGTTTTGTGTGTGTGTGTTTGTTTATTTTTATTTTTTTTGGTAGATTGGGAATCATGATCCAAACCAAAAAGGTTTAGTGTAAAGAATATTTGAAGTGCTAACTTTTAAGCATATGTGTGTAAATGCTATTGGTGATTGGTGATGATCCAGAGAGTGTCCCACTTCTGTGAAGACTAGCATAGGTGCTTTCAACCATTAACTAATCCAGAACAGATCGTCAAGTGTAAGGTTCTACAAGACACGTTTCATGTTTGAGGGTTGGTATCATATGCTTGGTGAACAAAGGAGAGCTACTTTAACTAAGCTGCTTTTTTTCCCCCTCACAAACATCTGAAATATCAAAATGAATTGGACTATTGTTTAACGTATTAATAAGGTCAGCTTCCTCAGTACTCAAAGGGTGCATGATCCAAGGAGCAGTGCAGAGAAAAATGCTTTACCCGAGGATTGTATATTTACAAAATATTTGGCTCATGAAGTCCCAGACTGAAACAAAAAGGAGTTCTAAGTTCCCAAAATGATGAAAAATAGAAATGTGTTCCTAGTTATATTACAAATCATAGCAAAAACATGTCATTGGACTCTCACCATTCTGTTCCTTAGCTTCTCATTCCACATAATGTTTTTGGACTACTAATTCAGGTCAATAAGAACAGTTCAATAGTTTTACAGTATTATCTGTCTTATGAAGTCTTTCCTTTTCTTACATAAAAGAGTCAAGTATTTATGAATAAACAGTGACAAGCTTAATAAAACGTACTGATGTGAGTCATTCCTAAGCAGAAACAACAAACCTAAAAGTTATATTGCTCTGTGATTTAAAAAGTCTACTTTTCCATTATATAGTATTATTAAAACAGAATAAGCACATGCGATGACAATACCATATAAATTTCATCTCATAGATTACAATTTTGGATTGTATTTATGTAGTAGAGATATCTGAGGCTGTGATATACAATTAATTTTAAGTGGCAAAACTTTCCAGTCTTTATAAGGGAAACCTGTGATCTGAAGTTGACAGATTTTCCAGGAAATAAGATCCATTTAAAAAGAACAGTTGGAGGAAGATACTTTTAGAAATTGAGGCTGTTTCCTCTTCAAATGTGACCTAGCTGCTTTGTCACAACTCATCTTTGGGGTGAAGTTACGTCAGAAGCAGGATGCAAAACCATTGCTGAACCAGGTGGACCTTATTTTTACAGTCTCACATGCAGTTTGCTACCTGTCATCACGTGGACTTAATGCTGGCAGCTAACAGGTTTCAAATATTGATGGGCAAATGCTGGTCAATTCAGAAACTTGGAACTTGCCAAAAATACCCAACTCTCTCAAGTCTGTAAAATCAGCCAGGCAAACAGGCTGTTTGGTGAAGTGTCCACAGCCTCATATTTTCACATGTGATAAAAAATACATAGCACAGGAGAAAACTCCCCTTTTGATATATTACACCATGAATTTTTGAAATTTCATCACTTAGATTTCAAACCTAGTTTTGAATAGGCAATGCACCTCTGGAAGAGACTGGATACATTTCTTCAAATGTATGTAGCACTTTAAAATGTGCTTGATAGTATTTTTATTCATTTTATTTTCTTTAATGTGTTTTTTCCCCATATTTTTCTACATCCAGGATGTTCAAGAGAGAATATGAAATTCACTCTCTACTTCAGGGAGTATCATGACCTCTCAAAGCAGCCTCCTGTCTGTATGGCCTGTTGCCATACAATGACAAGAGGACTATCTAGAATCATGTATGTCTCAAAGAAACCCATGTTGCCTTTTTGCTTTGTTGCTTACTGCATATTTTTCTCTCTCATATGAGTTGAGGGAAAAATGAAAGCTACAAATGTGTTGGTTCTTTGTGTAAATAGATTGTGCCTAAGTTCTCACTTACATCTCACCTAGAAGAGGGATATAATTTTCTTAATAATTCCATGCTAACAAATTGTCCATTTTTTTTTGTGACTAGTACTACAGAGTAATTGAATGCAGAAGGAAATGAGCAGTCCATAGCATCCAGTTCAAGTTCTATTCCATGTTTGTGCTTGTGTGTTTAAGACACAGATACATAACCAAGGTGTGTCTACTTGAAATTCTAATGCTGAAGGAGAGAGCAGATTTCAGGATTTGAATAATTTCATTTAGTCAATAAAGGAATAAATCATTCTGCAGCAGCTATTTTTCCTTGATGCGATTTTGGATTAGAAATTCTGTCCATCTCAGAGAAGCACTTATGCAAATGCTGGCGATAGTGGCATGGCTGATCACATTAGAGCGAGGGTGACTAGATTACCTGTGTGGCTGTGATGAAAAGATCAGTGTGCTTTCATGCTGAGATGAAATGAATGCGACGCATTGTATCATGTCATCAGCAAATGTCATTTTAATAGGACTACAAATCATTGTGACATCAACAACTTCAAACAAATCTTCTGGATATTTAAGTATGCTGGCTCTTCCCTGGGGGCCAATGAAAGATGTTAAAAATAAAAAGAAAGACTCCGTCATGAAGTAGCAACAACTACATAGCAAAATTTTGTATTTACTCTAAGCTGTAAATTAACCTATGCAGCTAGAGGACAGGTGATGCTGTGCCTGTTGAGAAACTGTGAATGACTAAAACCCGAACAACTTACAATCAACTCTCAATCTGAATGAATGTGGAGAGGTATGGAGAGCAATGGAGGAGAGTTTCTTAAATGACAGAATAATTAGAAAAATGTTATAGGCACATTGTTCATTCCTTCTATCCCTGAGACCATAAAGAAAGAAATAACTCTAGGAGTGAAAAATACTGCCAACAGTTATCAGACAACTTAGATTTCTCTAATGCCGAGATAATCGAATTTGGCACTTTGTCATACTACAAGGACAAATGCCTGGGATGCCACTCAGTTGTTTCTTGATCACAATACACTCTAGGTTTCCATGAAGGCGGGTGGAGGGAATTAAACAGCCAAAATTGTTTTGACACTAATTGAATCAAGCAATAGAAATCAGATGAGAGCCCAGGATTTTTTCTAGAATGCTAACTATATTAAATATGTAACTTCTTATTTCAAAGATCCATCCCCTAAATGTTATGCCTAAAAATAAAGACATACAAAATAGTACATTTAAAACATTATACCCGTATCTTGGATGTGCTCTTATCACTGTATTTCAAATGATTAGAGACTTAGAAGAGAAAGTAATAGAGTAAAAAAATCAATTTTATGTGTCCTTTGGATGTCCTTTAGAAAGGTAAATTTAGGACCGTCTTGAAAACACTTACTGCCCAAGGAATGCCATTCTGATACACTTAGCAATTAAACGTACAGAAATGTCAAATATGAAGCCAAAAATGCTATAATTAGAACAGAAAACTTCAGGAAAGCCAGGAAAAGGAATCTTGGAAATGTATTTAGAGATTCAAGTTGAATTGTCTGGGCTGGAAATTCATTTGGTGGGACAATGGAGATGAGCATAGACATTATCCACCTAAGAGTATTCCAAGTCTTGCTTATTTGGAGATTTTCAGGACACAAAATGTTGATAATGTGTTCTATCTACAAATTGGAGTCTGTGGTCATACCTCCAGCTCTTCTGAATGTGGAATTATTTCAAATTTAATAGCACAATGCCATGTAAAATGGCAAGGTTACCTAAAGCATAATTTTGCAGAGATTTCAGAGGGAATGAAAATAGCTTATTTTTTTCTACTACCATGAGTTCTCCAACCTCCCTCATTTTTCAGCCTAATCATTGGTGTTTATACTCACAAAAATAAAATAATCCCCCCAAAATAATTACAAGTGGTATATCCATTATGCTCTCCTATTTTGTTTTCCTGAAGAAAACATCCACATGCTCTTTACCTATTGTTTATTTAAAACTATACCAGCCTTTTTAGCTTATCTCTGATCTTCTTTTTTCAAAATGATGATCAGCTACTTTCTCCCACTGATAAAGATTGATATATAACAATATAATTTGATAGCATTACTTTTTCAAACTCAAAGCCTAATGCAAGTTCCTTACTGAGAACTGGATTTCTTATTTAACCAACTCATAGAAATTATTCAATAAATAACATATTTCTAACATTTGATTCTTAAAATCTTCCCAGATGTTATATATAACTGGGCATGGCTGTGCCTCCAGTAATGAGTCAGCTTGTGAAGTGCAGTCCATAGACACTATTGGGAGATGTGAATTCTCAAGGGCAATCATATTGATGGAAGTGTTTCCTCAGGATTTCCTCAAGACTCTCAAAGTCAAGAGTAAAGTAGGAACACGCCTAGATTGCTCACTATTGTAATTAATGAGATGAAACTTCCTCAGGGAGATGCATAAGGTAACTCAGGCTTTGGGACTTTGAAGACTAGAAAATCTTTTTTAATCATATGGCTTATATAATATTGCCAAATTTTTATTTTAGGCATTAAAGACCTTGATGTTAAGAATTATCCTCCACTAATATCATTTCTGAAATGTTTCAGAATCGAGGAATTGTTTTTAAAGTCATCTGAATTTCTTTTAATCCACGTTGCTAAAAACCAGTAAAACTTCACTGAGGAGTTGTTTCTGTCTTTTTGCCAGCATGTGTGAATCATTTAGGTGAATACACTCAGGCTGTGTATTTATACACCTGGATCCTTCATTCATTATATCTCTACAACTATTTATTTAGCGTATTTCTACATGCCAGTCCCTGTGCTAGCCACTGACAAAGCTGAAGAAGCAAGAACAGACACCATTCCTATTTTAGTAGTTCATGGGCTAGAGGAGCACAGCACCACCTCGTTTCACCTGGGTGACCTTGTGCTAATTACTTTTTAAAATTGCGAGCCCGAGTGGCTGTCCTCTTAGGAAAAAATGAGAATATAAATGTACCCATTGAAGAACTGAGATTCTACTTGACACCAAACATGATATTCAATTGTCAAGAGTTGCTATCATCAAAGATCATTAAATGATGAGGTTCTGAACAAGGTTTTTCCCTAGGAAGAAAAGGAGGTGGAGAATTAGCAGATTGTCCTTAAGACATTTTCAATCTTCCAGACCCCCAAGACACAAAAATAGATAAAGAAGAGATGAGTAAGATATGAGCACAGACAGATACTCCCCAGTGGCACTAACCTTAGATAAGGTGTCTAAAAATCTATTAAACATGTCTGATGAATAATTTCCCAGTGATTGGGTAGATGTGCACAAAGCTACTTCAGAGAGCTAACATTCACAATTTGTTATAGGGAAATTGCCCAAAGATTTGAGATACAATCTGGATGGGATAATTGGGCTCTGGAATTGCATTTTAGTTAAGGATTGTACAGTTTAGAAAAATCTATCAGTACATCTGACAAAAGCCATAGATTCCGGCTGACAGCATGGCCTGGAGGCATGTGCTCCCACTGACTAGGAAGTTAAGATGTCACAAAGTTCTCAACCCTTTCCTTCACTCTAGCCTCTGAGAATTGGTTGTGAAGTGGGATAAAGATACTGTCAAATTTAAATTTTAAATAGATACATATTTTGTGTGGGTTTTTTTTTTTTTCAGGAAAAATTTCACTCATTCCCAAGGAACCTAGAATCAAAAAACCAACACAGCCTTTCTACAAATTGTATTAGGTACCTTCATGCTAGATATATTTTCACCTACACAGAAAGCACAGTCTTGTAAACATTTTAACTTAATTCCCATTGAAATGAGATTCTAAGTGTTCCCCAATGGGATTAGTTAGAGACCTGTTTTGCAGTCTCTGTCAGTCCTCCTTTCTCTCTTCATTACAATACTGTCCATGCTTCAGCCTCTCCTCTCTCTCAAAAATCTGCTTAGTTTTATATAAATCTTAGTTACAGATTCTTCATTTTTGCTAAAGTGTTATGCTTTTATTGGTTCATTTACTTTATTCAGGTTTGCACTAAAAAGCAAAAGGTAAGAATCACATAGTAGATTAAGTATGGAAAATCTTTAAATGCTGCTCAATAGGCAGGGTTTTGTTTCTAGAGCAGCCCAAGCTCCTTTGAGATCAATCCCATGTGTATATACTGCTCCCCAACACTTTCTGCTGAGAAGGGAAGGAGAAGACCAGCACTGAATATGCAGACATGGAAGACACATGTCCTATGAAGTTTTAATCTTTATTGGTTATGGATGAGGAAATATTTCAACAAACAAGACACTAAAATATAGAGCAAACAATATTTAGAACTCACAATTTTCCTTTTGCTCATGCATTTGGAAAATGCATGAACCACACAACATGCATTTGGTTTGGAGCTTCATGTAAGTTCAAAACCACCTGTTTCTGTGCAGACTGCACTTTGATGGCTGCCTCACTGTGATCTGCGCCTCTCAGGAGCACTCAGTCCTTAACCACTTCCTTCACAGAATGGCTCACACAGGGCCTTCTTTTCATCCCCATTGCACAACCCCTTACAGCTCACAATTGGGTGGCTTCTATGGGTTCTACCTAGGTTCTCTGCCACCAAACACACACACACACACACACACACACACACACACACACACACACTCACACACATTCACACACACTCCACCACCACCACCATCAATCTACTGAGAATCAAATGCCACACTTAGGAAATAGGCAGTAGGATCTTAAATACTATTTTTATCATCTCACTCCTTTCTCAAAAACTTCCATAACTCTTACTAATGGATTTAATACACATCCAAACCTTGGCCTAATAATTGAGATTCAACCTTACCTGCTTAGTGTTCTTTCTACCAATCTCATGTTCCTTCCACTCTGGTCAGCTCAACATTTCTGAACAGGCATTGTGTTCCTCCCATCCCATGTTATTTAATTTGTTACACATTTCTCTATCTGAAATTCTCTCTCTACAACCTCTCTGACAGCTGAAAGTGTTAATGCCTTTTAAGGGCCAATCTACATGAAACTGAGAAAAGGACTTTGTTGGGGGTATGATTCCTCTTAATGTTTTGTAATAGTCACTTCAGATATGCAAAGTATTCCTCAAATTGTTCCAAAAATAGCATAATTTATTATTATTCAGAATCTGGTACAATGGTACTTTAGGGCAGTGGTCCACAAACTCATTAGTCAACAGAGCAGCAAACCGAGGCTCGCGAGCTGCATGTGACTCTCAAGCCATAGTTTGCTGACCACTGTTTTAGGGAGTTCCATACCTCCCTAATTACTTAGTTTATTAAGGTTTAATTTAATTTAATTTAATTTAATTTAATTTTTAAAATATATTTTATTGATTTTTACAGAGAGGAAGGGAGAGGGGTAGAAAGTCAGAAACATCGATGAGAGAGAGACATCGATCAGCCGCCCCCTGCACGCCCCACACTGGAGATGTGCCACAACTAAGGTACATGCCCCCGACCGAAATAGAACCTGGGAACTTTCAGTCTGCAGGCCGACGCTTTATCCACTGAGCCAAACCGGTCTCGGCTAGGTTTAATTTTTTTTTAACCAATGTTGATAAACATTAGGCTAGAATAAAAAGGTTGAAAATTAGAAAACAAAAACTCTACTGCTCACAAATAATTGCATAGTTACCTTTTAATTATATCCTAGAATACTGGAGGACAATAAAACCAAAGAAATGGACCCCCAATCTTTTGGTATATAGCCAATATCTATTCTATGAAGAGTTGCTGGGAAAACTTGAATTATCATGGCCAATCAGAAACAAGAAGCCAGGAGAGAAGACAGCGATCCTACAATTTTAAGCCCACACAGCAGGACATTTGTGTGGTGCTGTTAAATCATGAAACGCATGCCCCATTTTATGAACTAGTGAGAGCCTGTTGTGAACAATGATTTAGGTTTATCAGTGAGGCAGATTGGATTCTAATTGAATGGGCAGTCAATGGGTGAAAAAGACATTTGTAAACAATTAGAAAAGGAGAAAGAAGATAACTTTGAACCTTTTGATTCATTGGTCATTTTCTGAAGATACAATGAGGATGCAAATATGCACAGATCCTGCTGTTATGGATCTTTAGGATCTAGAAGTTGATGTATTATGATAGCTGAATCAGGAAGGGTGAGCTCTTTAAAAAGAATCTGGTATTTAATTCCAGACATTGGCCCCTTGGGGGGAAAAAGCTGTCCATTAGAGAAGTGAAATTTGGTTGTGCTATATCCTCATTACCGCAATGTAATATCATCTATTAATGGATTCTTCCACCCTACCCCTATATCTCATTCCTTTACCCTTCATATAATATGCACCCACATGAAATGCATAGGGTGTTTTGGAAAAAAAAATGTAGAAGGAAAACTGGTTGTGTGAAAGTAACCCCTTTTCCTTTAGTAGTGGCATATTCACTGAACATGCATCTTCATATTACAAGATTTTGCTTTCCATGAACTAGAAATAATTCTAAAAATATTTGCAAATTTTGATAATCTTAATGCAATTTCTATCAGTATTAGAATACAGCTATTGCATATACATGTATATACAAACTTATACAAACCTGTGTATATATGTACACATTCAAGACATGCATAGCTATTATACATACACTTGGCACAGCCTTCAAGGAGAAGGAAACTATTCTAAATAATATTAATTTAAGGTCATTTTATTTTCAAGTCAATTATTTTTGTTTCATTACCTATTACAATTATTATATTTAGTAAAGATTTTAAAGAAAGATAATGTGGGGAAATGGGTATTTTCATACTGCTGATGAAAATAAAATTGATGAAAACTTTATGGAGAACTTGGTAACAGAAATCTAAATTCTCTAACATGTCATCTAATCCATTAGTTCCACTACCAGATATCTCCCCAAAGGTCTATCAATATACCAAGATGAATTTACAAAGATATTCATTATAATGTGGCTTATAGTAGAAAAAAAAAATTAGTCCCCCATCTAGCTATGACAAAGTACACTATGGTAGTTATAGAATGCATACAATTTTATGCAGCCTTTCCAATGAAGATATAGTGTATTTATTGACATGAAAAGATGTTCATGATACATTAAGTGAAGAGAATATTTTAAGCAAGGTAATAAAAATAGCTAATATTTGCATAGTGTTTACTACAAGAAAGGTGCATGTCCTTTTACTTTAAATGCACTAACTCCTTTCAACCTCATTGTCATTGCCTTGGTTTATCAGTGAGGAACCAAGCCTCCAGTCCTGAAGTGATTCTCCAAAGATAAGACAGCTCATCAGTGACAGCTGTGAACTTTACACTGAGACATTCTGACTACGGAGACCACACTCCCAATCTCTCCAATAGAATACCTAACTTTGTATAGATACATGCAGAATTTTGCATGTGCCTTCCCCTTTACATCGATATGCAGAAAATAAAATATGGCTTTGCAAAATACCTTGTCACAGCTTAAATTTTATTTTATTTTCAAATTATTCAATATAGTATTTGTGTGTGTGTGTGTTTTGGGGGGTTGTTTTTTGTTTGTTTCTTTTATGCAATAAGCTTTACAGAGTGCTAAAGACAACTGAGAAAAAAATAATCCTTGAGTTCATCTGCTCTGGATGGAATTAAATCAAGTTTGCTGCATATCTCAGAAAAGAGCTTTTTCACTTCTGGTAGTAGCAATAGTGATATGCAGTTTTATTAAAGTAATGAATTATTTTTGCTTTTCCAGTTATCACCAATAAGGCAAACTTGAAAAAATGTTACTATGGCAGAGTGAACATCTATAAATAAATCCTTCCTTCGTTCCTCCCCCTTTTTTCTTTCTACCTTCATTCCCTTCTTTCTTATTAGAAAACCATGATTCATTCAGTTTGATACTGTCTCACAAGAACTGTCCTACAAGTAGATTACACAATCTGAGCATAACTCCCTGAGAGTAAGTCTGTAACCCTATACGTGCTTTCAGGAAAAGCTACGTTTTCAGGGACTGAAACTTTAGCCATCACTGCATG